>JAQPPZ010015070.1:0-21058 GCA_028583015.1 Wollemia nobilis
AGGTTGGATATTGAAAAGCATTAAAACAATATAAAGGGGAATGACTTAGAGTGGCACATGGAAATCATGATGTCACTCCCATATTGGCACAATTTTTATGAAATGGAGGCCTAATATAACCCTGTAGTATATAAGAATAATATTTCTCTACCAAGGTTATTTAGCTAGTTAAAGGAGTAGCTTCTGAGTTGGTCCGAAGAAAAAATTACAAAATAGTAAATTATGAGGGCTCATCGGGGAAAAATCAGGTCACCATATGGCCTGGTAATGGATGAAATATTTTCAAACACTTATGATGAGTTCTACACCAGTTATCAACCAATTAATTTCTCTTGTATTGTATCTAAGAGTTTGCAAAAGTCTAGTAGTGAGAAAAATATGGCCAAAGAAGAGCATCCTATGACCCAAGAGGCACCATTTGTGCTTGAGGAAGAAGAACAAGTGCTAGAATATTCATTATAGCATAAGGTGAAAAGCAGGTAGGAAAAGTTTTCGGTTATTAAAATTTCAAAGAAGAAAAGAACTGGAGTAATTTTGTCAAACCCTCCTCCTATGGTTTTTTCTAAGAAAAAAAAATTATTAGAAGCTATTCCTTTGGTTTGGGAAGAGCCATTGATTTAAAATTACATCAAAACCAAAGGACTAGGTAGATAAAGATTTGATGTCACAACTACCTACATCCCCATCGGCTCAAAAAGCATCAGAGCCCAAAGGTACGTTCTCTTCCCTTTCTTCTCTCCCTAAACGATTGGTGACTATTGTTTCTCTCCCTCTATTTTTCACTTCTATATCCCCTTAATTTGGCATACCTTCCACTTCATTTTTGCTTCCCATTTTCCAACCACTGATCACCAATGCTCCCACTTCTTTTATTCCTGCTTCTTCTACTTCCCTTTATTTTAGTTCTTTCACCTCTACTCTAAATCCATTTTTTGCTTCTCGTATCATCCATTCAAGTAACCTTCGTTATCATTGTAAGCATACAAGCTCATCCTAGAGTGAGTGTGTCTATGGATGAAACCCTTGCCTCTATTTTTGCCATCATTTCCATTCCCACCACTATTTACACTATGTCGGTTTCCACTTCCCTCAAGCCAAATTCACATCTAGATCATTTTCATTTCACCTTACTTTTGGAGATATAGGTGTTACTTGAGTTAGATATAATAGTTGTACCTATTAGCCTTGAAGAGCAATGTCCCATTTTGTTTTCTATTTTTTGGTCCCCCGTATTTTTCCTTAAGGACGCACAAGGTGGTGCACCCAAGTTCGAGCCTGTGTGCTCCACTCTCCAGTAGAGCGTATGAAAAATCCTAAGGGTGTACAAGTTCTTGCACCATAATTCAAGTCTGTGTGCTTCGCAAGTGGAGTGTGTAAAATTCCCTTTGGGTGCAAGAAGTCATGCACCCAACCTTAGCCCATGCGCTCCATTAGGGAATAGGGCACATGAAAGTGTCTAAGGGTAGATGAATGCATGTGCCCCACTTTGAGTCCATGTACTCCATGGGAGTGTGGAGCATGAAAGGTGTCCTAAGGGTGCATAAATTTGTATGCCCCAAGTAAATTCCATGTGCTCCACTCCAATGGAGCGTGTGAAGGTCCTTATGGATGCACAAGGTCGTGCACCCATCTAGAGTCCATGTGCTCCACTCCAATGGAGCACAAAAAAATCCTATGGGCATGTGCCTTCATGCACCTTAGTCCTGCCCATGCACTCCACCCCAATGGAGAGCACAAGAGCCTTTGGGGTGCACAAGGTCGTGTGCCCAACCTCCAGCTTGCACACTCCACTCTAATGTAGTGTGCAAAGTCCCAAATGGTGCATGAAGTTCGTGCACCCCGAGTTGTGTCCACGCGCTCCACTCCAATGGAGCGTGCAAGGGTCTAGTTGGGTGCATAAAGTTGTGCACCTACCTTCAGGTTCATGCACTCCACTAGAGAGTGGAGTGCACGAGGGTCTTGAGGGTGCACGATCTTGTATGCCCCATTGTAATCCATGCACTCCACTCCCTTGGAGTGCACGAGGTTTTTATGGGTGCACAAGGTCGTGCACCCACTTCGAGGTCCATGCGCTCCACTTCCCCAATGGAGCGCATAAAGTTTTACTAGGTGCATGAATATGTGCACCTAGTCCTATTTGAGGTGTGCATGAAGAGTTAATGAGGCATAGTTTCTATGCACTCCTCCCAAAAAGTCATGCACCTCACTTGAGCATGCCCCGCTCAAGTAAATCAAAGGTCGCCATGTGTTCCAAGATCTCCTCGCGTCGTAATTCAATCAAGTGGGCATAAAAGTGTAGCCAACCCATAACCAACATGGAGGATGACGTGGTGCACCCAACTCCATGGCATAACCAGTCATAAAGTGTCGGTGAATGAAAGAGTGCATGCCCCACCTACGCTAATTTAATGCTAGTTCTTTAAATGGAAGGTGGTGGACCTCCCCTATGCCATTAGCGTAATTGTGCATGCAAAGATATTTCTCGATGAGGTCGAGTGCAGAGATTGTAAAACCCTCTTCTTTTCATGAAGACACATTGTAATGACTTCTACCAATGTAGCCATAGCGGGAGTGACCAATCCACCTAATTTAGATAGAGATATTATAGTAGACCAGTAGCGGAAGGTGGAAGGAGTAACAATCTATAGTTTTGATCCTACAGAGGAGGATAACCAGTGCCATCCGACATTGTTGAGGAGCCTATTTATGAGGGCATAATGAGATAGCACCGAGCTAGCCCTAGTTTACAATAAATGGAACACTAACCTGGTCTAGTTAACCTATCCAAAGGTTTACCACTCTTCTGACCTCCTAGCATGGCTAGCTATGGCCTATGACCATAAGAATAGGACCATTCATGACCACAAAAATCAGGTTGTGGCATAATTGACAGTAGATAGGATCAGATAGGTGTTTGGGCTCACCATAACTTCATGGGTCCTAGACTTTAAAATGCTCACTCTTCAAGAAAATTTTATGCTCAACACCATATTCCCCTATATGCTCCTGAAGAGAGGAAAGAACAGGAATTCAAGTTTTCCAGTTTGAAAGTTTTTACTTCATCCCTGGGTGCAGGACTATGTAGATATGATTAACCTGGTTTTGGATGTCAAGGAATTGGAGCTTATCATGAAGGAAGTTATGTTCCTTATCATCCAGTGCAATAGAAAATATAGGATGCCTCTCTACTAATTGGAGGATGTAATAAGTAATAACATGGACAAGGAATTGAGAAAATTATAGGAGGCCATATTGGATGATAAGGAAGAACTCCCCCCATTCTCATATTATTCATTTTTTATTCATTTGGTGATAGCACAATTAAACAAATCTCTAGTGTCTCATTTGGGAGGGGTGACTACCGCTACAATTCAAGATTCATTGTTGTGTATACAAGAGGGGTGTTCAAGTTATAAAGTATTCTTTGAGAATGTTCTCCTAGTGGTACACACCCGATTGTGCGGTGAAGAGCCTGATAGATTTGGAGTTGGGGTGAGGAAATTTTTGCATGAAGCTAGGGTAGGAGATTTCTTCTATATAGAATAATTCTCTTATATCAGAATATATGGTTCTAAATTACCCCCAAAGGCATTGCCAAAACACTACCCAACCTCAATTGCTATCCTGGAGATAACCCGATAGATTGTCGAGGAGGTAAAAATTAGATACCTCAGGAAGAAGGGGAGTGTGCCATGGTTGCCTATTCCCTTGCTCGATGGGCCATTATACATATTTAGGCCACTTTGCAATGTTATGGGCCATATGGAATATGGATACATACTACTTCCTCAAAGTTACATGGAGATCCTACGACCCCGAGGGCCACCATAGGTAGGTTATTGCTGGTAAGCTTGCTCTCCTACAAGTTAATCATAGGAAGGATGACTTTGAAGATGATATGTAGAAGGCCATCAAGGAAAAATGATCATTAGAATTGGTATGGAAAATGGATAAAAGGCCTTATAGCAAGCTAGAAGTAGTTGGAGATTATGGCTCAGAGCTAAGATTACATAGAGAATTATTAGTGGATAAGGTGGTGCCACTGGTCCCAGTCACTCTCCTAGAAGAATTTGAGGACCCCACTTTCTAGATTGTCCATCAAGATACTGACCTATTTGAGGTCATGATGAAAATAGTGGGTGAAGCACAACAAGAGCAAGTAAAACTCCCCTCTTCTTCTAGTTCTCCTATTGCCACCTCAAAAGGGAAGGAGTTAGTCACTTACTCCTCGCAACAATCACAAGGCCTCACATCATCAACTCTAACATTGATGTCCCCATCAAAGAAAACTGATGTGGTAGTGGGCCAACCTTCTTTATTCTCTACCACCTTGGTAGTCAACCAAGAGGAGCATCCCATTCCCCCCAAGGCTTTAAAGAAAATAACAGAAGTGGGGGGATTGTCTAATATACTTAGAGAATATGAAGTGCAAGAAAGAAGCCCCACATAGTCCCCTACCAGAAAGAAAACTAGAACTAAGTCTGCTACTAAGAACACCAAAAATATTATGCTAGTGAGAGTGAGGGACACGCTCCAGTTTACTATAGATGAAGAAGATCAAATACAAGATATAGAGGAGCAGAGGTCCCCTAGTAAAGGAGTAAGCAGGCCTCGAAGGACAAATATGCAAGAGATCGGTGATGTGTCCACCACTATATTTGACATCCCTTTACCACCAAGTTTAAAAGAAGCCACCATTGATGTCAACAAAGGTGTCATACGAGTAGAAGCTAGCCCAATGGAAATGATGAAGTCCCACATAGCCTCCTAAGTGTAGGTGGCAGAACAGTAGAGAAAGAGATGGAATATTTAAAGGCCAAGGTTGCAGAGGTGGGGCAACTACAGCTCAAAGTGTAATAGCTTCAAGCCGAGGTCGATCAATTAAAGCAAATACCAGCTCCTTCCCAAGATAGTGCTACATAGGCAATGATCAATTTGGGTCTATAGAAGAATTTAAATAAGAAATGAAGGAGAAAATAATGGAAAAAATGGAGGACCTTGAGTCCATATTTTATGACATCTATGCCACCAGGCACACTTTTGGCCTCTTGCATGATCGATTACAGCAAGCAAATCAGAGAGTGAATACCATATTTCCTATATACAAGAGGTTTAGGGAGAACTACATAGCAATCATTGGGATGACAACTACATTGGAAAATGGTTCTATCTATTTCTTTGCCGAAGAGTATGCCAAAGTTTTTATCTTCTTACAGAATAGATAAAATTGGCTCCTGTGGAACCAAGAGGTGGTCGACGTCGAACGAGAGGTCGAGGATGAACTTGAAGATTGTGGTTTCAAACTTGATGAGTTTATTCAAGCTCCTGACATCAAGGAGTTCATACTCCATAAAATACAAAATTTTGACTTTGGTCCTAATATAAAATTATCAAAGCAATTTACAACTTTGGTACAAATGGTGGATCGCCTATGTGTCTTCATTGAGAACATCATGGAATGGGCCAGAGAAAGGGTGAACAAAGCCATGTAGGATCTTAAATTATTATTATTTACTTTAACATTCCATGATGAGGCATGGAACTACATTGACCAAAGTATACAAGACCTCGAAAGAGGAGGGGTGGGGCCCAGTTCACCAGGAGCACACGAGCCGAGTGCAGAACCGCTAGCCTAGGGTAGTGGGGGAGATGATACATAGCCACAACCACCACCTGTATAGACAGAGAGACATGGGCTACATGCCCATTTTTTATTACATCCTTTTGGAGGGAGTAAGATTGATCTAGTTGGAGGAAATGGTTACAACCTCGCTCGATCAACCGACACTATATAAGGGAGACCACTACAATAGTTTTTTATCAAACCTCTAAGAGAGAAAACTCAGTCCAGGTATAACTATGTCTAAGATTTAGTCATATTTTCCTATGTGTGTTTTATTTATTCCTTATCTCGCTCTTTCTTCTACCATTTTCTAGGGACTATCCAGGAAGCGTTATTCGCTGAGATCATTTCCTGTGGAATACGCTAGAGTTGGAGACTCTTACATCACTACAATCAAGATGGAGAGAAGTAGCCCCATATTATGATATTCAAACTAGGGATTATTGTAATCATTATCATATAAGAATTGAGCACTCTATCGGTTTCTCCATATGTAAATCATTTTATATTAATAGAAAATCCAACTCTATTCCTGGCATCCTTTGTGTATATGGTTTATGTGTCTTACTCATTTATATATTACAACAATATGAATATATGAATGATGCCTTCTATCGCTAGTTTAATCATTTTTATTGATTACATCATTTGAATGAATGAAAATGAACTAGTTCTTCTTTCCTTTTCTATTCTAAGTCATTAAATATAAATATGCTATGACTACCCAATGGACATGGCACCGATCTAGTCTTAATATGTTCTAATAATGCATGGTTTGGTCACAAAATAAGTAAAATAATATAAAATCATTTTATCTGGTAATGAATGGGTGATTACATCAAAATAGTAAATATATGAACCCATTATCTAGGGTTTCCTTACCCAACCTAGTCTATCTAGAGTCACTAGATAATCTATTCCTAGGTCAAAGAGGTAGATCCACCAGAGTCTACAATACTCATTGTGATCTTTGAGATTCCTATGACGTGACAAAGCTTAAGGAGGTAAGCAGGAAATCCCCACAATATTTTTGGCATCATTATCGAGGAGGATCCTTTAAATATTTTTACTATCTTACTCCCCTCGACATATTCCCACTATGAGATTTAAAATATTGGGCTGAGCAATCTTGGCCAGAGAGCACCTCTTACTCTTTGCACACCGTGTTGGTGACTCTGAAGAACTTAGAACCAATACCAATGAGGAGCTGATCTGGTGGACACAAGAAGTAGTGGAAAATAACTACACCCCAAACTTCCAGACCCTCAAGTACTTTTTAGAACACATAAAAGCAAAAAGAAAGCTTTGGTTTCTATTCCTTCTAGTAATCAGGGTAGTAACAATACTATTTTTATTCCTAAAAGTTCTCACCCATTAAGTACTATCCCACCCACTACCTCCTATCTCGAGGGGCCCAGTCACACCAATGGCTAATCCACCTTTAAATAATTGGTGAATTAATAGATATAGGCCTTTTATATTACCACTCACCCTGAACCCATTACCCCCAAAAGCCCACAAGTACCTACCCAAGTTCTTGGGGGATAACACTGTGATCGGTGAAGACCATGTAAAGACTTTTTATATGCTATGGATAGCCTAGAGGTGGAGCATGAGGATTTTATCCTCATATTATTCCTTCAAACCCTAGAAAAGGATGCTAGAGAATGGTTTAATAGCCTAGATGCAGATACTATTGGCACTTTCCAAGATTTAGAAACTACATTTCTCAAGAAATATGGGGAGAAAAAGAATGAACAGTCCCTATTGACCGAGTTGGAAACAATGAAAAATAAAGATAATGAAACTGTAGATGATTTTAATAGGTGGTTCACCAAGCTGAGAAACCGAATCCCTATGGATTTAAGGCCTAATGATCACCAATCTATATGTTTCTACAAAAATGCCTTCCCTAGTGACTTCAACTATGAACTCAAGCAACAACCCACACTTACCATTGATGCTTGTATGGAAAGAGCAATAGTAATAGAGAGAGATATGATAGATAGTGGGAATATGAAGCCAACCTCAGTAGACCCTAGCCCAAGCCAACCCAAAAGGAAGACTAAGAAAGTAGGCTTTGGCATTTTAAAAAATTAGAACCTGATCCTATTGATAAATTGTCATCACAATTAACAAAAATGTTCCAGTCTATGAACAATCGACTATCTAAGATTGAGAGGGACAAAGTTGATAGTGGAGAACCCTCACAACATCAGAATGAAGGTAGACCACATTTTAGAAGGAATTTCAATAGGAACTAGAACAATGAGGGGGGTAGAAATTCAAATAATAATTGGAAGAGGAAAGAAGTCCAGAAATATCAGGATGCTATCCCAAACCCCATGACCTCTATCAATGTAGCCTCTAATTTCCCTTTCTTCTATCCAACATGTGATGCTCCCCACAATCTAATCGATTATGGTGTATACCTTAGTCTCCATTCAGGTGTCGACCTCGAGGAGGAATCAAAAGATGAAATCAGAGTAAACGCCTATTGGACTTGGGATGAGACCATTAAAACACCACCAGCTCAAGAAGAACCAATCCAACCTTCCAATCCTAATAATAGACCTACGACCTTCACCCTTGATGATGTGAAGATCTTAAAGAGGCCCCCAAATAACCACTTTGAACAAATAAAGCAAGGTAAACTAATCCCCATAGCTAAAGAGGTTGAAACTCTGGAAAGAGTCCATGCTACTAGGCTACATAATAGAACCATACCTGATAGGACTGATAAGAAAAATATAGTTGAGGATAAGGAGAAAGCCAATGTAAAGAAACCAAATGATGGCCATCAACACCTCCCACCCGAAAGCATTGAACCAATCAATAGTGGGTCAAAAAATAAAAAATTAAAATTTGACATAGGACTGGAACTGGAAAAACAGAAGATAAATATAACCTTTGGGGAATTGATGATAGTACCTAAATATAGGGATCAGATTTGTAGAGCCTTTGGGCTAACTGAACAAGGAGGGAGTCATGTCCTCATAGACTTCAACTTCTAATCCATCTAGTAGAAGCCCCACCTCAGTAAGGCCTTTTTATATATCCCTTCGCTATACATCTGGGTATGGTGACCGCTATGTGATACACAACTGCATGCTTGATAGTGGGGCATCTCATAATATTATGCCAAAATAGGTGGTTGATCAATTGGGATTGATATGCACAAAGGATTCCCCCCATTTCTATCATGGACAATAGGTAGGTGCCTTGTGTTGGGATAATTACAGGCCTCTTGGTATTTTTAGATCAATATCCAAAGAAAGGGATTGTAATGGATGTAGTTGTGGTAGATGTAGACCCATTTTTCTTCCTACTACTCTCCAGACATTGGGTAGAACAATTAGGTGGGTCAATCCAGTTAGACTGGTCATATGCCACCATCCCCATCTCATCCAAAGAATAGGCCACCTTGAGGAGAGAACCATTCAATAAATGTTCAGTTGAGCTAATGAGGCCTGATAACACCACTATCAATATGGTCAGCTCCATTGAGGAGAAGGAATTAGGTGTTTATTCTATCTGGCATACCCCTTCCTCAAGGAAGTGCCTAATGTAGAAGGGATGGATCCCAAGGTAAAAGCAATTATGGATGCTGAGTCAGATAGAGTCCTAACCACTAAAATGTGGACAATGACATTTGATGGGGCAAAATCACAAATAGGGGCTAGAGCTAGAATTAACTTGATAGACATAAAAGGAAATTATCTAGGTGTGCCCTACCGATTAGAATTCCCTTGCACAAATAATGTGGTAGAGTATGAGGCACTTCTACTAGGACTTAGGAAATCCAAAGAACTAGGTATAAACTACCTCACTATCTATGGAGATGTTAAACTGATTATCCAATAGATCAAAGGGAAATACCAAACTAAGCACCCCATATTGAAACAATACAAGCAAGCAGTGTTAGATGAAATTGGTAGGTTCTTGGCCTTCAACATATCTCATATACCCAGAGAAAAGAACCATGTTGCTAACCTATTGGTTGTAAATGCATCTGGAGTAGATAATCCTAAGATAGATATAGAATTCATGGATAGATTCCCCACCATATCTGTGTATCATCCTTCTATCCCCGATAATGTGGTTTACTTACAAGTTTTTCAAGATGATGTTGATATCAAAGACTTTATGACTATACAGAATCACTTTGTTAGGGTAATTTGTGATGAAGAAGATGAGGAAAAATTGTAACATATCATAGGGACTCCAACAGAAGTAATACAATTAAAAACCAATAAGATCCCTAGAGGTTTGGTATCTTTAGAATCCCTTTTTGATGATTTTGACAAGGCCCACAGGACTGCACCTCATGAATCTGAAGGTGAAGAAGTTAATGTTGGGACATCTAGGGAACCAAGAATGGTCAGGATTGACAAGGCATTATCAACAAAGGAAAAGAAATAGTACATCCAATACCTAAGAAAAAATAGGGATAGTTTTTCTTGGAGCTATGATGACTTAAGGACATTCAATACTGAGGTCATGACCCATGTTATTCCTTTGAGGGAGGATGCCAAACATTTTAGGTAGAAACAAAGAAAATTTAATCCTACTCTACATCCTATCATGCAAAAAGAAGTCCAAAAATTACTAAATGCAAAAATAATAAAAAAGGTGAGGTTCTCTTCCTGGATAGCAAACTTGGTGCCTGTGAGGAAAAAGAATGGAGAAATAAGGTTGTGTGTAGATTTTAGAAACTTGAATAAGAGTTCCCTCAAAGACAACTACCCCCTCCCCAACATGGAACAACTATTGCAAGTAGTAGTAGGGTCATCCAGGATATCTCTATTAGATGGCTTCTCAAGATATAATCAGATTTTGGTCAACCCAGAAGACCGATTCAAAACTGCATTTACCACACCATGGGGGACCTTTGAATACCAGAGAATGCCATTCAGGTTAATGAATGTTGGAGCCACTTTTCAGAGGGCTATGGACTTTACCTTCAAAGGGCTGATGTTTAAAATTGTAGTGGTGTATCTGGATGACATCATAGTCTTTTCAAAGAATCCTGTAGATCACTTCTCCCACTTATCTCAAGTGTTTGAAAGATGCAAAGAATATGGGATATCCTTAAACCCAAAGAAATATTTGTTTGGAGCCACCCATGGCAAGTTATTAGGGCATGTGGTCTCCAAGGAAGGGATAAGCATTGATCCAGAAAGGACAGAGGCTATTGCAAAAATACCACCCCCAAGAGCCTCAAAGGAGTCAGGTCCTTCTTCGACAAGATAAACTTTATCAAGAGATTTATCCCAAATTTTGCCAAAATTGCTAAACCTATTAATGACATGATAAAGAAGGATGCAAAGATAAAGTGGGATGAAGACAATATCAAAGCCTTCCAATAAATTAAATAAGCCATTACCACTACACCTGTGCTGACCTACCCAGATCATTCAAAGAATTTTAACCTGTATTCTTTTGCTTCAGAGCATACAATAGCCATCGTGTTGTCCCAGAAGGATGAAGAAGGGAATGAAAAACCCATAGCATTCATGAGTTTAGGAATGAAGGGGGCCCAACTGAAGTACAAGCCAATAGAGAAGTAGGCCTTTGCCCTTATTCAAGACTTAGAACATTTTAAAAGTATCTTTGGCTCTAGTAAAGTGATTGCCTGCATTCCTTACATAGCCATAAAATATGTCCTCACCCAACCCGAACCCATAGGAAGTTCAACAAGATGGATGGTGAAGTTACTGTAGTATGATGTTGAGTTTAAGGTAATTAGAATTATTAAAGGTCAAGGGTTGGCAAAATACATGGCTTGCAAAGGAGAAGAGGATATGGATAATGCCATTGTAGTGCAAGGGGTACAATAGATTGAACATCCTGAGCATGAAGAATCTGACTGGTATAGAGATATCCTATTTTATTTGAAGAACCTATCCTTTTTACCTGAAAAATCTACCAGTAGGATGAGGAGTATTAAACAACAAGCTCAGAAGTATCACCTCCAAGAAGATCGGCTTTATTGGAGACACCCAAGTGGAGTGTTACTTTTGTGTGTGATAGAAAAGGAAGTCCCCAAGATCATTGAAGAATTTCACATAGGATTTTGTGGTGGTCATTTTACTCCAAAAGCAACAACCAACCATATTATGAGGGCAGGTTATTATTGGCCATCAATGTTCAAGGATGTGTATCAATTTATCAAAAAATGTTATAACTATCAAGTTTTTACTGGCAAGAAAAACCTGCCTGCAATGCCACTAAAGCCTGTAATCATTGAAACTCCATTCTCTCAATGGGGAATAGATCTAATAGGGGAGATCAACCCAAATTCTTTAGGAGGTCATAAATGGATAATCACAGCCATAGATTACCTTACCAAATGGGTTGAAGCAGCTCCTCTCAGAAGGTCAACAACATCAACTATCATCAATTTCCTAGAAGAAAGCATATTAACTAGATTCGGGGTGCCCAAGAAGCTTGTGATAGACAATGCTAAATATTTCACCTCTTATGAGATGGTTGAATTCTATGCACAATACAGTATAGAGCTGGCCCACTCAAAAAATTATTATCCTCAAGGGAATGGACTGGTCGAGTCTTCAAACAAGAATATAATCACCCGAATCAAGAGATCATTGGGGAAGAATAAAAGAGGTTGGGACAGTGAACTGAAGTATGCCTTGTGGGTAGATAGGCTATCAATAAAAAGAGCCATTGGAAAATCACCTTATGAGTTGGTTTATGGGGAAAAGGCACTTCTACCACCTCAGCTAGAAAGAACAACCCTCTCATTACTACTCCAAGATCATGAAAAACCAGATGTATTGCAAAGGAGAATGGACCAGCTTGTACAATTGGAAGAGGATAGGAGGGAAGTAGTTGCTAAGATGATCACTCAATCCAACAAGACCATTCAATTATTCAATAAAAAGGCTAGGGGTAAAAATTTTTCTATGGGTGAAGTAGTGCTCTATTGGGATCCAAAGAATGATAAGCCTAGTGAGAAGGACAAATTTGAACCCAAGTGGTTAGGGCCCTATCAAGTTGCTAAGGTGATCGGCCAACACACTTACAGGCTCCAAGACATGGAAGGAGAAGAGATGCCCATACCAGTAAATGGTCAACACCTAAAATCCTTTGGCCCCCTTCATGGAGGTCATGAGGAGTGATTAAAAAAAAGAGGAAGGGTGTGTGTAAGTCTCTTGTAAATAAGTCATTTTTGGTCCACCCAGAGATTCTAGAGTTCTCAGGTCGATGTCTAAATATTTTCATCCATCCCCCTATCCCAGTCAGAGTCGGTGTTAGCCTCGAAGGGCAATGTTCCCTTTTTTTTTTTTTTGGTCCCCCTTTTTTCCTTAAGGGTGCACAAGGTGGTGCACCCAAGTCTGAGCCCGTGCACTCCACTCTCTAGTGGAGCACATGAAAATCCCAAGGGTGCACAAGCTTATGCACCCCAAGTTAAGCCCACATGCTCCACAAGTGGAGCACATGAAAGTCCCTTCAGGCACATGAAGTCGTGCACCCGACCTTGGCCCATGTGCTCCATTGGGGAATGGAGTGCACAAAAGTGTCTAAGGGGCACATGACTCCATGCACCCCACTTTGAGTCTACATGCTCCATGAGAGTGTGGAGCATGAAGGTGTCCTAAGGTGCACAACTCCATGCCAATAATTCTCCACTCCAATGGAGTGCATGAAGGTCCTTATGGGTGCACAAGGTCGTGCACCCATCTAGAGTCCATGCACTCCACTATAAGTGGAGTGCATAAAAAATCCTAAGGGTGCATGCCTTCATCCCCATCACCCATGTGCTCCACCCCAATGGAGTGCATGCAAGAGCCTTTAGGGTGCACAAGGTCATGCACCCAACCCAAATGCTCCACTCCAATGGAGTTGCAAGTCCTTAAAGGGTGCACAGCCCATGCACCCCTAGAGTTGTTCATGCTCCACTCCAATGGAGTTGAAGGGTCTAGTTGGTGCACGAAGTTCATGCACCCACCTCCAAGTTTATGCACTCCACTAGAGAGTGGAGTGCATAAGGGTCTTAAGGGTGCATGATCTCATGCACCCCATTATAGTCCATGCTCCACTCCCTTGGAGCATGTAAGGTTTTTGTGGGTGCACAAGGTCATGCACCCACTTCGAGGTCCATGCACTCCACTTCCCCAATGGAGTGCATAAAGTTTTTCCAGGTGCATGAATCCATGCACCCAATCCTATTCAAGGTGCACGAAGAGTTAATGAGGCACAATTTTTGCATGCTCCTCCCAAAAAGTTATGCACCTCACTTGAGTGTGCCCCACTTGAGCAAATCAAAGTTTACCATGTGTCCCAAGATCTCCCATCATAATTCAATCAAGTGGGCATAAAGTATAGCCAACCCATAGCCAACAAGGAGGATGATATGGTGCACCTAACTCCATGGCACAACCAGTCATAAAGTGTCAATGAATGAAAAAGTGCATGCCCCACCTAAGTGAATTTAATTTTAGCTCTTTAAATAGAAGGTGGTGGACCTCCCCATGCCATTAGCATAATTGTGCATGCAAAGAGCTTTCTCAATGAGGTCAAGTACAAAATTAAAACCCTTTCTATCCATGAAGACCATTCTCATGGCTTCTACCAGTGGCAGTAGGAGTGCCCAATGTTAAGACCCAGATTAGGATAATTACCAGGGCATGGCCAATTACTAGAAGGGTAGGGAGAGCCCAAGACCCAAAAGCACTCATGAAACCACTAGATTCAGGTAGAGATATAATGATAGACCAGAGGAGAGGTGGAAGGTGTCACAATCTATAGTTTTGATCCTACTAAGGAGGATAACCAATGCCACCCGACACTATTGAGGAGCCTATTTATGAGGGCACAATGGGAAAGCATCGAGCCAACCCTAGTTTGTAATAAATGGAACACTAACCTAGGTTGGTTAACCTATCCAAAGGTTTACCACTCTTCGAACCTCCTAGCATGGCTAGCTATGGCCTACGACCACAAGAACAGGACCATTCATGACCATAAAAATTAGGTTGTGGCCCGATTAATAGCAGATAGGATCAAACAGGTGTTCGAGCTCACCATAACTTCATAGGTCCTAGAATTTAAAATGCTCACTCTTCAAGCAAATTTTATGTTGAACACCACATTCCTAGAGATGCTCCTAAAGAGAGGAAAGAACAAGCCTTCAGGTTTCCCAATCCAAAAGTTCTTACTTCATCCTTGGGTGCAAGACTATGCAGATATGATTAACCTAGTGTTGGGCATCAAGGACTTGGAGCTTATCACAAAAGAGGTTATGTTCCTCATCATCCAGTGTAATAGAATAGATAAGACACCCCTCTACCGATGGGAGGATGTGATAAGTGATAACATGGATAAGGAATTGAGAAAATTATAGGAGGCCATACTGGCCGATAAGGAAGAGCTCCCCCCATTCTCATATTATTCATTTTTTATTCATTTAGTTATAGCACAATTAGACAAATCCTTGGTGGCTCAGTTGGGAGGGGTGACTACCATCGCAATTCAAGATTCATTATTGTGTATACAAGAGGGGTGTTCAAGTTATAAAGTCTTCTTTGAGAATGTTCTCCTAGTGGTACACACCCGATTGTGTGATGAAGAGCCTGATAGACTTGGAGTTGGGGTGAGGAAATTTTTGCATGAAGCTAGGGTAGGAGATTTCTTCTATATAAAATAATTCTCTTATATCAGAATATATGGTTCTAAATTACCCCCAAAGGCATTGCCAAAACACTGCCCAACCTCAATTGCTATCCTAGAGATAACTCGATAGATTGTTGAGGAGGTAAAAATTAGATACCTCAGGAAGAAGGGGAGTGTGCCATGGTTGCCTATTCCTTGCTTGATGGGCCATTATACATATTTAGGCCATTTTGCAATGTTGTAGGCCATATGGAATATGGATACATACTGCTTCCTTGAAGTCACATGGAGACCCTATGACCCCGATGGCCACCATAGGTAGGTTGTTGCTAATAAGCTTGCTCTCTTGCAAGTTACTCATAGAGGGGATGACTTTGAAGATGATATGCTGAAGGCCATCAAAGAAAACTGATCATTGGAAGGGGTATGGAAAATGGATAGAAGGCCTTATAGCAAGCTAGAAGTAGTTGGAGATTATGGCTCGGAGCTAAGATTACATAGAGAATTATTGGTGGATAAGGTGGTGCCACTGGTCCCAGCTGCTCCCCCAGAAGAATTTGAGGACCCCACTTTCTAGATTGTCCATCAAGATACTGACCTATTTGAGGTCATGATGAAAATAGTGGGTGAAGCACAGCAAGAATAGGTAAAACTCCCCTCTTCTTCTAGTTCTCCCATTGCCACCTCAAAAGGGAAGGAGTTGGTCACTTACTCCTCACAACAATCACAAGGCCTCACATCATCAGCTCTAACATTGATGTCTCCATCAGAGCAAACTGACGTGGTAGTGGGCCAACCTTCTTTGTTCTCTACCACCTTGGTAGTCAACCAAGAGGAGCATCCCATTCCCCCAAGGATTTAAAGAAAATAACAGAAGTGGGGGGATTATCTAATATACTTAGAGAATATGAAGTGCAAGAAAGAAGCCCCATATAGTCCCCCACCAGAAAGAAAGCCAGAACTGAGTCTTCTACTGAGAACACCAAAAATATTACACTGGCAAGAGTGAGGGACACACTCCAATTTACTACAGATGAAGAAGATCAAATACAAGATATAGAGGAGCAGAGATCCCCTAGTAAAGGAGTAAGCAGGCCCTGAAGGATAGCTATGCAGGAGATAGGTGATGTGTCCACCACTACATTTGACATCCCTTTGCCACCAAGTTTAAAAGAAGCCACCATTGATGTCAGCAAAGGTGTCATATGAGTAGAAGCTAGCCCAGTGGACATGATGAAGTCCCACGTAGCCTCCCAAGTGTAGGTGGCAGCAGTAGTAGAGAAAGAGATGGAATATTTAAAGGCCAAGGTTATGGAGGTGGGGCAACTACAACTCAAAGTGCAGCAGCTTCAAGCCGAGGTCGATCAATTGAAGCAGATGCCAGCTCCTTCCTAGGCCATTGCTACATAGGCCAGTGATCAATTTGGGTCTATAGAAGAATTTAAATAAGAAATGAAGGAGAAAATGATGGAAAAAATGGAGGACCTTGAGTCCATATTTTATGACATCTATGCCACTAGGCACACTATCGGCCTCTTGCATGATCGACTGCAACAAGTAGATCAGAGAGTGAATGCCATATTTCCTATATACAAGAGGTTTAGGGAGAATTACGTAGCAATCGATGGGATGACAACTACATTGGCAAATGGTTCTATCTATTTATTTATCAAAGAGTATGCCAAAGTTTTTATCTTCTTACAGAATAGATAAAATTGGCTCCTGTGGAACCAAGAGGTGGTCGACATCGAACGAGAGGTCGAGGATGAACTTGAAGATTGTGGTTTCAAACTTGATGAGTTTATTCAAGCTCCTGACATCAAGGAGTTCATGCTCCACAAAATACAAAATTTTGACTTTGGTCCTAATGTAAAATTATCAAAGCAATTTACAGCCTTGGTACAAATGGTGGATCGCCTATGTGTCTTCACCGAGAACACCATGGAATGGGCCAGAGAAAGGGTGAACAAAGCCATACAAGATCTTAACTTGTTATTATTTACTTTAACATTCCATGATGAGGCATGGAACTACATTGACCAAAGTATACAAGACCTCGAAAGAGGAGGGGTGGGGCCTAGTTCACCAGGAGCACACGAGCCGAGTGTAGCACAGCCGCCAACCCAGGGTAGTGGGGGAGATGATACACAACCACAACCACCACCTACATAGATAGAGAGACATGGGCTACGTGCCCATTTTTTATTACATCCTACTTTTGGAGGGAGCGAGATTGATCCAGCTGGAGGAAATGGTTACAGCCTCGCTCGATCAACCGACACTATATAAGGGAGACCACTGCAACAGTAGAGTTTTTTATCAAACCTCTGAGAGAGAAAGCTCAAGTCTAGGTATAACTATGTCTAAGAGTTAGTCGTATTTTCCTTGTGTGTGTTTTCTATCTTCCTTATCTCACCCTTTCTTCTACCATTTTCCAGGGACTATCCAGGAAGCGTTGTTCGCTGAGATCATTTCCTATGGAATGTGCCAGAGTTGGAGACTCTTGCATCACTACAATCAGGATGGAGAGAAGTAACCCCATGTTACGATATTCAAACTGGGGTTTATTGTAATCATTATCATATAAGACCCGAGCACTCTATCGGTTTCTCCATATGTAAATCATTTTATATTAATAGAAACTCCAACTCTATTCCTGGCATCCTTTGTGTATGTGGTTTATGTGTCTCACTCATTTATATATTACAACAATATGAATGTATGAATGATGCCTTCTATCGCTAGTTGAATCATTTTTATTGATTACATTATTTGAATGAATGAAAATGAACTAGTTCTTCTTTCCTTTTCTTTTCTGAGTCATTAAATATAAATCTGCTATGACTACCCAATGGACATGGCACCGGTCTGGTCTTGATGTGTTTTAACAATGCATGGTTTGGTCACAAAATAATTAAAATAATATAATATCATTTTATCTGGTAATGAATGGGTGATTGCATCAAAATGGCAAATATATGAACCCATTGTCTGGGGTTTCCTTACCCGACCTAGTCTATCTAGAGTCACTTAGATAATCTATTCCTGGGTCAAAGAGGTAGATCCACCAGAGTCTACAATACTCATTGTGATTTTTGGGATTCCTGTGACGTGACAAAGTTTAAGGAGGTAAGCAGGAAATCCCCACAATAGTACTAGCACAACCCATTGTAGCAAACATTAGCTAGTCTTGCTTAATTTCATCACAGTGTCTAAAGAGTTGAAAGATAAGATAAGCTATGGCACCAATGAAACCCTTGAAGTATATTTCATTTGATCTCAACACTAGGGAGGCCCATACAATGAAGATGTTTCCATAGGTCTGAAAGCCTTAGGGTGAGACACTTTGAATGACTATAATTATGAGATTGTCACCAAGGAACTTACAAATATTAACACCATAGAGATGGTGGGAAACATTAAAGTAGAGATGAGCTTCTTTTTCCTGCATGGCGAACACTACAAGAATTACTTCTTCGAGGTTGAGGCTAAGATCACCAACTTGGAGGAGTCTCTAGTGAAAATCTGAGCATAATTGCAATTCACACAGTTAGAGGTAACTCATTGGTAGAAAAGAGTGAAAGAGTTGGAGAAGATGATCCAGAAGCATCAGCAGGATAAAGGAGCACTAAATTAGGTTAAGGCATTCAAAATCCAACTCCAAAATTTGTAGGATCAGTTGTTCATGAAAGCAACACAAGCCATAGTCCTAACGAAAGAAAAAATTGCTTATTCATTGTAAGAGCATGGTGGAAAATATGACACAGAACCTCATGTACCTTCAAGAAATACAAACTATTGTCTCATATGGTCGGTACATAGTGGAGTATGGTGAATATTACCTGGAACCTCTTATGATAAAGGTAATGCAAATGTAGGTGATGGCTATATCAAATCTTCGATTTCACCCCATGAGTGATATGGTCCAAGCTTGGTCAAGTGTAAAAGTTGTACTAAACTAGTATTTCTTTTTGTTGGATCGGGTTAAGGAGGCACGTAAGCTACTTGACATGTTTGAGCAGGAGAGAAAAAATTCAACCTACTTCAATGCAGTACTCAAAAATGGTTTCCCTATTTTCATTGATGATAGGAGAAACATTTGAAGAACACAAGCTTATACTGAGAGGGGGGGTGAACAGTATAAGACCTCTTTTTACTTTTTCCTTTATACTTCAAAACAATAAAGCAATATACCCAAAGCAATAACAAAGCAATGCATAATATCATCCACAAAGTGACACCAATTTTAACGTGGTTCACCCAGAATGGTTGGGCTACGTCCACAAAACTTTTCTCTAAAAGTTATCTCAAAGTTCTTTGGGAATCCTTCCCAATTACAATGTTTATGAGCCTCGGCCCAAAGGATATACCTTCCCCCAATCATAATTTATGAGCCTCTGCTCAAAGGAGATACCTTCCCCCAATCAGAATTTATGAGCCTCTGCTCAAAGGAGATACCTTCCCCTCTGCTCTGGAAATGATCCCTTAGAAGATCAATTGCCTCTACCTCTTGCCAACACGTGGAACTCCTTTCCACCGAAGACCTCTTGTCCTCAATGCTTAGCCTAAGAGACCTCTACCTTCTATGATCACGTCCACAGCAGCTCAGCAACCTATACCAAACATAGTCAATCAATCTAGTACAAGTCTTCCTCTGTCTATCAGATTTGTTCAACTCTTGAACAAATCAATCCTCTACATACAAGCCTTCTCAAAGACTTGCCAAATCTATCCTCATGTTCTTCTCATAGAACCAATGCACCTCTATCCTCAAGTTCTTTGATAGAACTATCAAACTCAGCTCACAAGTCCTCTACTAGGACCTGTCCAAATCTGCTCACAAGTCCCCATTGGAACCTGTCCAAAAACTCAGCAAGCTCACCAAGAAAAACTTTCTTAGTAGGAAATCACAAAGTGAATTTTTAGAGACCCAATGTGATTTTTCAAACTCATAGAAGCATAAAGATAATTGTTAGAGACTCAATATGTTCTATACTCAAATCCCAATCTCAAAACTCAACTCAAATCAACTCAACTCAATCTCAATCTCAAATCTGAAAACCCAACTGAATATCTGAAATGGATAGGATAGAATGTTTTCTTTCAAGAACATGAAACCCCAATAATTGCCAACTATGCAAAGAATCACATAACAATGATACTCATGTTCTTTTCACCATCAATTAGGGTTTCAACAAAAATGCTCATCAAACAAGGTTTAGTCAACCAACACTTTTAGTCAACCAACACCATTCAACTCAACATCAACCTTGAAGCATTCAACCAATCATCACAAGAAAAGGAAACAAGTAGAAATACTTTTCCCTCCAAAGATATTTTAACAAAACAGCCACCAACACAATATCACAAAATGCAAAGAATAACTTGCTCAAATCAACTCAATGGAGTAAGCCCAATATCATGAATCAAGTAAAGCAATAACTTGATCAAACAACCTCTATGGAAGCAACTCAACCATCAAACTCAAAACAACCAACCAAGGGTTCCACCAACTCAACGCAAGTAGCTAGACTCACAAATATAAACCCTAGTGCACAAAGCTTCCACTATCTCAAACCAAAAATTATGCATTCACCAAAAACTCTCCGTAAGGATAACAATGCATAAGAAGTCTTCAACAAACCAGAAAATAGGATTTACACCCAACCAAAGGAAACCTAGTTGAAAACCTTTTCACTCCAACCTTATTTTAGAAAAACATACACCAATCATACTCATAAGAAAAATGTGCCCATACCTTTTTGGAGTAGAAGAAAATTGATCCTTAAAGCTATCACC
>JAQPPZ010015071.1:0-18567 GCA_028583015.1 Wollemia nobilis
ATGTTGGGATTGAAACTAAAGGGATTAATATTATTGATAAAAATGGTTACAATATATAGGCATAAGCCTATATTCAACACATGACACTTGTCAAGAGAAAATGACAAGTGTCAAGGTGAAGGCATAGTGCACTTTAACTCTAACATTCCCCCTTAAAGTGCACTATCCTAACTAAAGAAGAAACAAAAGAAGTCAACATTAGGTAACATTCCCCCTTAATGTTGACCTCTAAAACAACCTATCATCCTCTCTTATTGCTGATTTGGTCTAGGCTCGTGCTCTTTGAGCTTGGCTCTCCAACTATGAATAATGCTAGATTCACTATGTATACATCTCGGTCTATTGCCTCAGGGTCAGCCACTTCCACGGGTCTGTTGCCATTGGGTCAGCCGTCTAAGTGCCTCAGGGTCATCATGGGTGCCTCAGGGTCAGCCAATTCTGGGTCTGTTGCCTCTACAGGTCATCCTCAGAGGATGTTACCTCTCGTAGGTCACTAACTAGATTCACCATAAATATCAAATCTCTCTTTATGGTGAACTCAATCTAGAAGGTGTCGGTCTCTACCGAAAATGCACCTAATACAAAGGAAAAATGAGCCATATAAGAGTGTCGGTCTCTGCCGAAAATGCACTCAATACAATAAAATGAGCCATAGATCAAAATAGGAGGAGAGAAGAAGAAAAGAAGAGAATCTTCTGAAGTGTCTTCGTCTGTAGTCTTCAGAAGTAGATCCGGAAAAAACCTCGGATAGAGTCTAGGGTGTCTTTGTCTGTAGTCCCTAGTATAAGTGTCCTTATGGTGACCATGTCATCCCATCTAAATGCATGGGTAACCAGCCGTTGCATTTGCCAAGTGTATAGAAAAGATCACTAGTTACAAGGATCACATATGAAATTAGCTTGGGAGTGTCGGGTACAACCGAAAGTGCACTCCAAGGTAGAAAAAAAACTTTGAGGCTAAAAAACTAAATTGAAATAGCCTCAAAATTACGATATGACACCAACATTGTGTCCGTCGCGGAAAAACGTTTTCAATGACTATAAATACCCCTATAGACGTATACAAATTGATGCTTCAACAAATCAAAAATAATGACCCTCAAAAATATGTGCAGCTCTAGGACATTCCCAAGTAGTCACCCATCCGAGTGCTACTCTAGTACTCAATGCTTAATATGGGAGTTTTTATAAAAAAAATATTGCCAGAAAGTCAACGTATACATTTGAATAGTAAACTCCCTTCCACTTTTAAAATATAAAATCATGAAATTTGAAGAAAAATAAAAATTTAATAGACCACCACCATGAAAAAAACAAAGGCATCAACAAGCAGGAGTTTATTCCTCCCAGATTGTACTGCAAGAAATATACGCATTTTAGATTGGTGCATCCATCGCTAAAACTTCTCACTGTCACCTTCAGTGGGGGGCGTCAACAAGTGGCACGTGCTGTGCTGGTAGCATCAAATTTCAAATTTAAATAATCATGCAGACATCTCATCACCGTCGGTGCCATCGAATGAAATCGGAGGGACTACAACTTCACCAGATTTGCTCACTGCCACCTCAGCATCAGCACTGTGACACTGGTGGCACTGCTGTTCACGTTCGATCACTGCTTGTTTTGGCCTTCACTACTTTTTTTCCAGAACACAGTGGCCTGTGTCAATTCACTAGCACCAAAACTCTTTCCTGCCAACATCGCTTCATACACGCAGCAGTAAGTAGTCCTCCACGAACCCAGTAAAACAAAAAACTGCTCTTCTCTTGTAGACTCTTGGCCAGCTGTATAATTTCAAACATATAGCATAGGTTTTTGATGTGCATATCAAGCTGGGTAATGCTTTCACTTGCCACTTGCCGATGACTCATACCATGTAAGAAATTTGCCATTTCCTCCTGAACCTACAATGGTGGTGAAGCGATCTGCCATTTCTAAAACATCCACCTTTGTCATGGAGTCCACCTCCTTGAGCTCCATGGTGTTCATCGAGATACACTTCATCCTTTTGCAAATAGGACCATCATCGTGGCCATTAAATTAGCATTCGAGCCATTCCAGCTAAGAAATGAAACAACTATTATATTTGCTCCCGTGATCTGCGTAGCACAACATCTTCCTCACCCTATTTTTGCTTCTATTCGACTCTACATAGCACACATTTGTTCCAGTCCCAAGAATGACTGCAGCCATGACATCCTCATCAGAATAGCGTGCACGAGCAAGTGTTCCAACAGTATCATTCACCAAAGCTGCAACACGCATATTCAGCCCTTTCTTTGTAATTGCCCTCTGTAAACAATCCCCAATTTTCTTTTCAATCATATATTCGATTGCAAATCCTTTTGTGCTCTTAATAAGTAGGCCAGAGGATATAGACAACTACTTCATTGGAAACAAAAAGGTAAAGCCAATCTCCCCTTGTATTTTTGGATGAGGCTAGAAACCATCACCTTCACGCTGCACAAACCTGTCTAGTTCTGTTGCAATGTAATAAAAGAGGTTATCGGTTGATCGGACCATCAGATGAGAGGGAATAGGAAATTCTTTATATTCTTCATTCACGATTCTTATTTCTCTTCCAACCAACTGACGAGGCGGCTGTAGAGTCGATCCAAGTGGAACCGCATGATGAGCATTTTGGGGGATTTCGAGGAGGGCTGCTCCACTCCATTAAACCATTTTAAATTCGGGTGGCTTCTCCTTGAATACAGGCCCGTCGTCAGCTCAACCTTTCTCAATGACATCCACTCCAACAGCCATAGGAAAATGCAACTCCGTAGATTGAAAATGGCCCTGTCCATCAGGCAGCAAGGTCGATGATGCGAACCGGACGTCCGCCGCATCTGCCAACATTTCTTCCCTTTGAGAAATATTTCCATTCTGATGCGCACATTTTCGATCGTGATAACAGTTTGATGAATACGATCGCTGCCTGTTTCTCTTCTATTCCCGTGTGCTTTCTCAGGTGACCACGCACCTACATCTCACAAATTGTTGCCTCCACGTAACGGCCAGAAAATTAAATACAATCATGATTTTTAATGAGAAATTCAAGCATTTTAACCAAAGCCTACGGTCGCCATCCCAAAACCTCGACAGACGATCATTCTCTATAAAACACAGCCCTCGCCTCCATATTTCATCGAATCCAACCGCCTAAAATACCAAAATCTAGCCAACACCTTGCTCAAATCTGACAGCTGCACAAAAAATTTCCTGAACTTAAAAATTCTTACCATCTGGTTTATGATCCACCAAATGATGGAGAGCATACTCCCTCGGTAAATTTAAAAAAAAAAAAAATAGGGAAAAGAAAAAAAATCATGGGAGGGAGGATTTCCATGAGGGAAATCCCCCCTCAAGGGTTTCACAGGTAAGAGAGGGAACCTGCTCTGATACCAAATGTTGGGACTGAAACTAATGGGATTAATATTATTGATAAAAATAGCTACAATATATAGGCATAAGCCTATATTTAACACATGACACTTGTCAAGAGAAACTGACAAGTGTCAAGGTGAAGGCATAGTGCACTTTAACTCTAACATTCCCCCTTAAAGTGCACTATCCTAACTAAAGAAGAAACAAAACAAGTCAACATTAGGTAACATTCCCCCTTAATTTTGACTTCTCTAAAACAACCTATCATCCTCTCTTATTGCTGATTTGGTCTAGGCTCGTGCTCTTTGTGCTTGTCTCTCCAACTGTGAATAATGCTAATTCACTGTGTATACATCTTGGTCTGTTGCCTCAGGGTCAACCACTTCCATGGGTCTATTGCCACTGGGTCAGCCATCTAAGTGCCTCAGGGTCATCATGGGTGCCTCAGGGTCAGCCACTTCTAGGAATTTTGCCTCTGCAGGTCATCCTTAGAGGATGTTGCCTCTCGTAGGTCACTAACTAGATTCACCATAAATATCAAATCTCTCTTTATGGTGAACTCAATCTAGAATGTGTCGATCTCTGCCAAAAATGCACCTAATACAAAGGAAAAATGAGCCATATAAGAGTGTCGGTCTCTGCCGAAAATGCACTCAATACAATAAAATGAGCCATAGATCAAAATAGGAGGAGAGAAGAAGAAAAGAAGAGAATCTTTTGAAGTGTCTTCGTCTGTAGTCTTCAAAAGTAGATCTAGAAAAAACCTCAGATAGAGTCTAGGGTGTCTTTGTCTGTAGTCCCTAGTATAAGTGTCCTTATGGTGACCATGTCATCCCACCGAAATGCATGGGTAACCAACTGCTGCATTCGCCAAGTGTATAGAAAAGATCACTAGGTACAAGGATCACATATGAAATTACCTTGGGAGTGTTGGGTACAACCGAAAGTGCACTCCAAGGTAGAAAAAAACTTTGAGGCTAAAAAACTAAATTGAAATAGCCTCAAAATTACAATATGACACCACCATTGTGTTCGTCGTGGAAAAACATTTCCAACGACTATAAATACCCCTATAGACGTATACAAATTGATGCTTCAACAAATCAAACATAATGACCCTAAAAAATATGTGCAGCTCTGGGACATTCCCAAGTAGTCACCCATCCGAGTGCTACTCTAGTACTCAATGCTTAATATGGGAGTTTTTATAAAAAAATACTGCCAAAAAGTCAGCGTATACATTTGAATAGTAAACTCCCTTCCACTTTTAAAATATAAAATCATGAACTTTGAAGAAAAATAAAAATTTAATAGACCACCACCATGAAAAAAACAAAGGCATCAACAAGCAGCAGTTTATTCCTCCTGGATTGTACTGCAAGAAATCTACGCAGTTTAGATTGGCGCATCCGTCGCCGAAACTTCTCACTATCACCTTCAGTGGGGGGCATCAACAAGTGGCACGTGCTGCACTGGCAGCATCAAATTTCAAATTTAAATAATCACGCGGACATCTCATCACCGTCGATGCCATTGAATGAAATCATAGGGACTACAAATTCACCAAATTTGCTCATTGCCACCTTAGCATCAGCACTGTGACACTGGTGGCACTGCTGTTCACATTCGATCACTGCTTGTTTTGGCCTTCACTGCTTTTGTGCCACAACACAGTGGCCTGTGTTAATTCACTAGCACCAAAACTCTTTCCTGCCAACATCGCTTCATACACGCAGCAGTAAGTAGTCCTCCATGAACCTGGTAAAACAAAATACTACTCTTCTCTTGTAGACTCTTGGCCAGTTGTATAATTTCAAACATATAGCATAGGTTTCTGATGTGCATATCAAGCTGGGTAATGCTTTCACTTGCCACTTGCCGATGACTCATACCACGTAAGCGATCCGCCATTTCCTCCTGAACCTGCAATGGTGGTGAAGCGATCCGCCATTTCTACAACATCCACCTTTGTCGCGGAGTCCACCTCCTCGAGCTCCATGATGTCTGTCGAGATACAGTTCATCCTTTTGCAAATAGGACCATCATCGCAGCCATTAAATTAGCATTCCAGCCGTTCCAGCTAAGAAATGAAACAACTATTATATTTGCTCCTATGATCTGCGTAGCACAACATCTTCCTCGCCCTATTTTTTCTTCTACCTAACTCTACATAGCACGCATTTTTTCCAGTCCCAAGAATGACTACAGCGATGACATCCTCATCAGAATAGCGTGCATGAGCAAGTGTTCCAACAGTATCATTCACCAAAGCTGCAACATGCACATTCATCCCTTTCTTTGTAATTGCCATCTGTAAACAATCCTCGATTGCAAATCATTTTGTGCACTTAATAAGTAAGCCAGAGGATATATACAATTGCTTCATTGGAAACAAAAAGGTAAAGCCAATCTCCCCTTGTCTTTCTGGATGAGGCTGGAAACCATCACCTTCACGCTGCACAAACCTGTCTAGTTATGTTGTAATGTAATCAAAGAGGTTATCGGTTGATCGGACCATCAGATGAGAGGGAATAGGAAATTCTTCAGATTCTTCATTCATGATTCTTCTTTCTCTTCCAACCAATTTACGAGGCGACTGCGGAGTCGATCCAAGTGGAACCGTGTGATGAGCATTCTAGGGGATTTCAAGGAGGGTTGCTCCACTCCGTTAAATCGATTCAAATCCAGGTGGCTTCTCCCCAAATATAGGCTTGTCATCAGCTCAACCTTTCTCAATGACGTCCACTCCAACAGCCATAGGAAAATGCAACTCCGCAGATTGAAAATGGCCCCGCCCACTGGGCAACAAGGCCGACGATGCGAATCGGATGTCCGTCGCATCCGCCAATATTTCTTCCCTTTGAGGAATATTTCCATTTTGATGCGCACATTTTCAATCATGATAACATTTCGAGGGATATGATCGCTGCATGTTTCTCTTATGTTCCCGTGTGCTTTCTCAGGTGACCATGCATCTATATCTCACAAATCGTCGCCTCCACGTAACGGCCAGAAAATCAAATACAATCACGATTTTTAATAGGAAATTCAGGAATTTTAACAAAATCCTATGGTTGCCATCCTAAAACCTCGACAGACAATCATTATCTGTAAAACACAGCCCTCGCCTCCATATTTCACCAAATTCGACAGCCTAAATTACCAAAATCCAACCAACATCTTGCTCAAATCTGACAGCTGCACAAAAAATTTCCTAAACTTAAAAATTCTTACCATCTGGTTTATGATCCACCAAATGATGGAGAGCATACTCCCTTGGTAAAAATTAAAAAAAAAAAAATAGGGTAAAGAAAAAAAATTAGGGGAGGGAGGATTTCCATGAGGGAAATACCCCCTTAAGGTTTTCACAAGCAGGAGAGGAAACCTGCTCTGATACCAAATGTTGGGACTGAAACTAATGGGATTAATATTATTGATAAAAATGGTTACAATATATAGGCATAAGCCTATATTCAACACATGACACTTGTCAAGAGAAACTGATAAGTGTCAAGGTGAAGGCATAGCGCACTTTAACTCTAACAAGAAATAGGACTATCAATTTGTAATTATTTTTTATCAAGCATGTCATTTATTAGGTTCTTGAATGAATAACAATCATGGATATCATGGCCATGTTACCAATGATATAGGTAATATATATCCTCTCTATGTCCCTTATATTTTTGGTTATTTGGATCTTGTGGATGAATCTAAGGTAAGGTGATAGCCTTTGCATCACACAAGCGATTGAAGAGTGATTCCAAAGATTTAGGCAATGGTGTTTTTGGCATTTTTGCCACATTGTTTTGATTTGTGATTATTCATGCATTAATTGTTAAAGTTCTCATTCCTCTGTGTTTCTCTACGAGTTTTGATGCCAAAACAGCTAAGTCCGAAGACTGTCGCGATATCGCGACCGAAAACAGCATGGAGAGCACAGGTTCAAAACCGTCGCGATATCGCGACATGTCGCGTTATCGCGGGTCTTTTGAGGAGAGAGAAGCAAAGTCAGAAAATGTCGCGATATCGCGACGTGTTCCAAAATCATGGTCAAAATGGTCAACGGAGGCAGAGCAGTGAAGTTGTAGCGAAATCGCGACATGTCGCGTTTTCGCGACTTGCGATGGCCATGGAGCAGAATGTTAGAAATTGTCGTGAAATCGTGACATAATTGAGCAAAGGGCAATGACTATGAACCTTGTCACGATTTCGCGACAGAAAAATGAACAAGGGCCAGAATGTAAAAATCGTCGCGATATCGCGACATGTCGCATTATCGCGGTCAAGTTGAAGAAAAAGCATAAGGCATGAAAGGCGTCGCGATTTCGTGACATTTTTGAAGATGAGACCAAGCAAGAGCAAGACGTCACGATTTCGTGACAGAAAGCAGCAACAGTAGAGGAAGCAAGGAAACGTCGTGATTTCATGACATATTGTGGAGAAAAGCTAAATAGACAAGAAATGTCACGATTTCGTGACATGTTTCATTTTTTCGATGTGAAGGAAGAACAAAAGGAGAATTGTCGCGATTTCGTGACATGGTGACGTTTTCACGACTTGGAGGAGTGAAGAAGGCAGATGAAAGAACATGTTGCGATTTTGCTACATGTTGAGGAAAGAAGTCCCAACAAAGGAGAATGTCACGATTTCGCGACGTATCAGGAAGATAAAGCCGAAGAGAGAAAGATGTAGCGAAATCGTGACTTGTCGCGTTTTCGCGGTTTGAAACAGCGCAAGGACAATATGAGGAAAGAACGTCATGATTTCGTGACAGGTCATAGTTTCACGAGAACAAGGCAGAGAAGGAGCAGAATAGTAAGGAACGTCGCGATTTCGCGACGCGTCACGTTTTCGTGACCTCAGGTGAAAAAAGAGAACAAAGAGCCGAATACGTCGTGATTTTGCGACATGGTTGATTTTCGCGATCCAAAATGGCAAAAGCATACGGAAGAGAAATATGTCACGATTTCGCGACATGTCGCGTTTTCGCGACCTGTCACAGTTTCGCGCCAGAAAGCAGTTCAAACGGCCCGATGAAGTATTGCGATTTCCGAGGATTAAAAGCACTCCAGAATTGAATGTTTTGCTGCTTTCCAATGCGTGCAAGGTAGAACAACGTGCTCAGGCCTGTAGCGAAGCACCAGAATTGAAGATGCCTCCATTATTCAAAGCTTTTGTTCATGATTTCTAACGGTTCTAGCATGCTCCGAGGATGACCATTTAATGAAGACGACCGGTTCCATGTTTCATTTAATTTCTGGTTTCTCCGAGGCTGGTTTAAGGGGATCATTTCCTTATTGTTGCTGCACATTTTGTAGATCTCGAGGAGGTCCGTTTTATGTTTTAAATGCTACAAAGAGGCAAGACCTCTATAAATATCAATGTATATCTCAGAAAGAGACATCGAGAGAGAGACTTTTGCTGAAAAGCTTTCAAGTTCTTTGCATGAATGAAAGATATTTGGCCTCTGGTTTTGCAAGCAATTTTCTGTGTGTTTTCCCTTCTATCTTATGCATTCCTCATTTACGCTCGCATTTCTTATCTGCTGCTTAATTTGAATTCTGCATCTGAGTTTAAATATTGCTAGTGAGGAAGTGAGTTCTGGAATGTGATTTTGAAGGTTATCTGTGCAAGGTTGTAAGTGAATTACGTCGTTGTCTTTTATTATATGTTGTTAGTGTGCTTAAAGTTATCTATTGTTAATCTTTCCCGATCTGACAAATTTGGCCTGTGGCTATATTTCCATCTCTTTCTATAATTTCTCATTTCTTTCTGCATATTTCCAATTCCTTTCCTGCAACTTTAGTCTGAAATCAAGCTTAGATTTAGTAAGGGAACCAGCCCTCTCTGGAGATTGGTCTGGAAGACATTTCTTTCTCCCAACCTTTCAATGTTGGCCGGGTCTAGGGTGCATTTATTTTAAAATCCTTTCCTGTGGCAGATTCGTGACCAACAGTTTTTGGCACGCCCGGTGGGACAGACTATTTCTGTCTCAGAAAAATCCCATAGTATTGAGGGTTTAATGTTCGCCTTCATGCCATATAGTTAGAACATTTGGTGACTCTGCAGTACCCAAAAATCTCTGAACGTGGATACAGTGAAAGTTGTACTTCATGATCACGAGATCGAAGTCCAAAAAAGTTGAAAATCTTGTTGAGTTTTTTGAACTTGACAGCACAAAAAGAGGTGAACACTCTAGGTTGGTTTCCCCATCGCTCGCATCATCTGCCATATCCACAAACATCCCTGGTATTGTTGCTAGTTTTCCATCTTCTCAGACACATCCACTAGTCCCAATGGCCCAGTATCCTCAACCCAGGCAGTTTTCAGCATGGAATGGTTCAGGAGCCTTGAATTTGCAGGCTCAAAATCCAGTTCCTCAGGCTGCTTTGAAAGCCTTGCCAACTTATGATGGTACTGGTAAGACTGCATATGAACATATTCATGATATAGCTTCTTTGGCAGCCATTCATGATATAACAGATGAAGATGTGATGGTGAAGTTATTAGTACTATCCTTGAGAGGAAAATTGTTGTACTGGTACCGATCTCTCGCAACCAGGCACTATTGCATCATGGGATCAACTAGGAGAACTGTTAGTTAAGAATTTTCATGAATAGGCTGATCCATTTTCTTTGCTGCATCAGTTTAACGCAATTCAGAGGCACCCGTAGGAGGTGATAGCAGATTTCAATGTTCGATTTACCAAAAGTTGGCAGCGAGTGCCTGAAGGTCTTCGCCCTACCCCTGAGCAAGCTACCTTCTACTATCTTCGAGCGTTCAACACAGACATTGGCTTGGCGATCAGGTAGTCCAATGTGATGACCTTCCCAAAACTGTTCGAACAAGCACAAAAGGCGGAGGCAAACTTGATTGCAATCGGTAGGCTTCCTCCAAAGGTAGCAATGCCCATTTTACCTGATATTCCATAACATTTATATCCTAGTTCATTTTTGCAATCCATGTCTTCTATGTATCCTGTACCATCATGGAGCTCCAGTGCACCTCAGATTGCACCCATCCCAGTTCCTCAGCTCCCTACTTCAGCAAATCCCTAGTTTCCTGCACCCAGTATTCTGCCATTCCCTGCTTCCACTTCATTCCCAGCATTACCAGCACCGCCAGCACCTTTGCCCTTACCAGCACCTCCTACGCCTGTAAATCCTGATCCTTATACAACACTCTTGCAAGAGGTAAAATCTGCCAATTCTGCGATAAGAGCAATGGGCAATAAGATCACGCTGATTGAAAGGAAGCAAGCTGAGCGAGATTTCCAGCCCAGGAGATTTCAGCCTCCGTCGATTACTAGAGAACAAGCTGCTTCAACAAGCAAAGCACCCGAGAAGAACCTGACTGTTTTGGCAAATGAAGATGCAGTCCTTGCAGAAAGAACATATTGGTGTTCAACATGTAATGATCCACATGGTGAAGATACTTGCATGGTTCATTTGAATTATGTGCAGACCTTGGCCGCTAGTTCTTCGGGAGGGCAAGTCAACATGATCTCTGAGATAGGTCATAGCTTAATGGTTCCATCAGAAGAACAAGTTTCAGTTCTCACAAGGACTGGAAAGAAGCCTGTTACAGTAGATCCTGCTGAGCTAGAGCCATTAAAAGTACCAGCTGATTTGAGAAAACAAGTAACAACTCCTGTGCCAGTATCAAAGCTAGATGCACCTATTTTACCAAAAGATCCTGTTCCACACAGAGTACAAGAAAAAGCTGCAGCTACACAGGTTAGATCGAAAGCAGAGGAGCAAGCAAGAGAAAAGCTGAAGTACCCATCATTGACCAAAAGGTTGAGAGTAGAAGCCACTCAGTAGTATCGGAGCAGATATGATCCCCCCATTGAAAAGAAGGAATCTGCTGCAGTTGCATACAACATTGTTGAAGAATTGAAGAAGATCCCAGCAAAGGTTAGTCTTTATGATGCATTACAATTGCCTGGACAGGTAGATTTATTACAAGAATCTTTGAAATCTATGAAGGATAATGAGAATAGCCCTACCCAGACAATTTATGCTCAAGCTTTAACCACCTCAATCACTGGTAAGAATAGACCACCCCCATTTTATCTGTCACTTCGAATGGAGGGTTGGATCGTGCATAACTGCATGATTGATTTCGGTGCCGCTACAACTGTCATGCCAAAGGCAGTTTGCGAAGTTATGGGTATGGAATACACACGAAGTAGCCCTGGAGTCTTGCAGTTAGATGGTACTCCTATGAAAATAGTAGGGGTAATCAAGGATGTCCCGATTATTTTACACAGTATGCCTCAGATTACAGTCATTCAGGAGATAGTTGTGGTTGATCTAGAACCGTATTTCAGTATGTGCTTATCAAGAGAATTTACTGCAAAGTTGGGAGGTTATCTTTCACTGGATTATTCTCACTTGGAGATCCCTTTTAAAGGAAAGAGAATCCGAATTCATAATGAAAAACCTTCCTCTTTTCATATTGAAAGGTTGGATGAAGCAGGAAAGACCATGCAGTCTGTCAACATGCTAACCGAAGAGTTAGAAGGTCCTGATCTGGTGGATGAGGTTTTGGATGAGCTTCAGTTGGAAGACGGGTTTTCTATGCTTGATTTCAATGCTATGCTGGAGACTGAAATCGGTTGTTATTCTATCACAAAGCCTGAGGATGGCGCAATGCAGGAACTTCTTAACCAAGATGATCAGAGCTCTGTCCCCGATCAATTATGGAAGTTGTATTTTGATGGGGCAAGATGCAAAAATGGTGCAGGAGCAGGTATTGTTCTGATTTCTCCCTCTGGTTTACAAAGAACATATTCATACCGTCTCACTTGGAATTGTACTAACAATGCCATCGAGTACGAAGCATTATGCCTAGGCTTGAAAAAGGCAAGAAAATTGGGAATTGAACAGTTGCAGATTTTTGGTGATTCTGAGTTGATTGTAAACCAAGTAACAAACAGGTGTGTGTCCAAGCAGCATTATCTCAAAGCATATCGCAATCAAGTTTGGGACCTGTTTGAGTCTTTCACAGCTCTGAGTATTCAAGCCATTTCACGAGAGCTGAATAAGCATGCTGATCTTCTAGCATCTCTTGGAGCAAATTTTTCTCCCATTGAGCAGGTAGTAAAGAAACCAAAGACAGTAAGAATGGTGTACAGACCTAGTGTCCCAGACAAAGATACTTTCTGGCAAGTCTTCGAGAGTGATGAGCAAATTGTTAACTTTTTGATTCAAGAGGCTGCCACTATCAAAGGAAGAACTTTGGAGCACGAAGAAACAGATGGTCTGATTCAGTTGCGGAATAATCATATTTCGAAAGGTCTTATCACTCTAGAAAGTTTGTTTGATCAGCATGATCGGTCCAAGAAACATCGGATTGAGATCGACAAGAAGGAGTATATGGAGCTGCAGTTGGAACCCAACAAGGTCATTAAGATTGGGACTGATTCTACTCCTGATGAATTGCAAGAGATTAGGCAACTGTGTCAAGAATTTTTTGATATTGTGGCCTGGACTTACGAGGATTTGAGGGGATATGACAAACAGATTATTCAGCATACTATTGAGTTGGAGGAAGGAGTTAAACCCTTCAGGAAAAAGCAGCGACCAGTGAATCCAAATATTGAGACTCTCATGAGGGCCGAACTTGTGAAAATGTTGCAGGCCAAGATTATATATCCGGTTAAGCACTCGACTTGGGTCGCTAATCTGGTTTCGGTTCGAAAGAAAAATGGAGACATACGACTGTGTGTAGATTTTTGAAACTTGAACCATGCATCTCTGAAAGATCACTACCCCTTGCCTCGCATTGATCAGATACTTCATGTTGTTGCTGGGGCTCAGCGTTTCTCACTGCTAGATGGTTTCTCTGGATATAACCAGATTTGGGTTAGAGATGAGGACCAGTACAAAACTGCATTCACAACCAAGTGGGGCACTTTTGCTTATCAGCGCATGCCTTTCGGATTGTCCAACGTTGGGGCCACATTCCAGAGAGCCATGGACATTGCATTCGAGGAGCTTTTGAACAAAATTATTGTCATTTATCTGGATGATATGACTGTCTTTTCACATAAACGGGAGGATCACTGTTCTCATCTGAGGCAAATCTTTGGAAAATGTAGAGAGTTTGGTATTTCCATTAATCCAAAGAAGTCAGTTTTTGCAGTGAAGGAAGGTAAACTCTTGGGGCATGTTATTTCAGAATATGGTTTGGCAATTGATCCATCTCGGGTCGAAGCATTGAAGAAACTGTCGCTCCCTGCCAATAAGAAAGAGCTGCAGTCTTTCTTCGGGCAGATTAATTTTATCAGGAAGTTCATTTCTGACTTTGCCCAGGTTGTAAAGCCCATGACTGAGTTGTTGAAGAAAGACGCAGAATTTAAGTGGACGACTCAGAGGAAGGAGGCATTCCAGGAGATTAAGGACAGAATAGCGCAGGCTCCTGTATTAATTAATCCTGACTATTCAAAAGATTTCATTCTGTATGCAGTTGGAGAAGATGAGAGCTATGCCGCAGTACTCACATAGAAAGGAGATGATGGGAATGAAAGGCCCATTGCTTTCCTTAGTCAGGTTATCTTACCTCATGAGGCAAAATATAATTTCATTGAAAAATAGGTATATGCTGTCATGAAGTCTCTTAAGAAATTCAAGCATTTTATATCTCAGAGTAAGACAGTCGTCTATGTTATACATCCAGATGTAAGGAATTTCATCATTCAGGGTGAGATGGGTGATAAACGCACTAGTTGGGTCACCAAAATTCAAGAATTTGATGTTGAGATTCATCCGACCAAGCTGGTGCGGGGTAAGGCCTTATGCCAGCACTTAGCAAAGACTGCAGCATCTGGGATAGTTGATTATCAAGCAGATGATCTTGCTGAAGATAGGAATCTGGTGAACCTCTTAGTACAAGGACAAGATTGGGCTGAGGACCTGATTAACTATTTCACAACTGGCAGATGCCCTTCACAGTTAGATGCCTCACAACGGAGAAGGTTTCGCCTGCAAGCTCTCAGGTATGTGTTGCTGCCCGAGGGGTTATTTTTCAAAAATATTGATGGCGTTCTTTTAAGGTGTGTCAAGGAATCAGAGAAGGCTAGACTCCTGGAGGAGTTTCATTCTGGCATATCAGGAGGACACTATGCAGGTAGACCAATGGCTTTGAAAATTATTCGGGCTGGTTACTATTGGCCAACTTTGTTCACAGATGCTTTCAGGATTGCTCAAGCATGTGACAGATGTCAGAGGTATACAGGAAGGGTCAGGAATGCATCATTGCCCCTGCATCCAATTCAGGTTGAAGCACCTTTCCAGCAGTGGGGATTGGACTTTATTGGGATCATTGATCCGAATTCTTCAGCTGGACACAAGTATATCTTGACAGCTACAGATTATTTCACGAGATGGTCTGAGGCTATTCCAACCAAGATTGCAAATCAAGAAGTGGTGATCTCTTTCATCGAAGGACTGATCACACGTTTTGGCATTCTTGATGCTATTATCACAGATAATGGAACTCCATTCGTTGGAGCTGAGCTAGCAAAATTTGCAAACAAATATGGTGTTTTCCTGAAGACATCCTCTAACTATTACCCTCAGGGGAATGGCTTGGCAGAGTCTACAAACAAGAACTTGCTACGAATTTTGAAGAGATCCTTGGGGGATAACAAGAGATCATGGCACCTTCTGCTAAATCAAGCCTTATGGGCAGATAGGATTTCGATCAAGAAGTCTATCAAGACTTCACCATATGCCCTGGTATATGGAAAAGAGGCAAGGTTGCCTGTTCATCTAGAATTACCAGTTTTGCAACAGTTGCAGGGATTTCAGGATGATGAAGCAGATATAGATCCTATGGATATGCGGTTGGCTCAGTTGTTGCAGTTGGAAGAGCAACGTTCTTTGGCCTATGAGGAATTTGCTAAGCATACATAGGTTATTTCAAAATGGTTCCATAAAAATTCTGTTGAGCGACCACTTAAGGTGGGTGATTTGGTCCTGAAATGGAATGAAAAGAAAGCCAAGCCAGGAATGCACAAGAAGTTTGATGCTCTATGGGAGGGACCATTTCGCATTGTCAATGCTGGTGCAGCAAATTCGTTTCATCTGGAAGAGTTGGATGGTAGCCCACTTCCTATTTCAGTGAACGGCTTTCATCTAAAAGCCTACACTCCATGAAGTATGGGTCCAGTATTACCTTGTACAGTTATTTTGCTTTTGTAAAAAAAAAAAGAAAAAAAAAGAAAAAAAAAAGAAAAAAAAGATTTGTTGAATTTCCTCTGTCAACTTCGGCTCTTTTTGCATGCGAGCCCGCAGGTACGTTTATTTCTTTCTTTTTTCTCTCTTCCTTCCCAACAGATAGTGGCTTTTGTTAATTTCTTCCTTCCCCTTCCTTCTTTCATTCCCTTCCTCACTCATTCTTTCTTCTGTCGTCTGTAATTAAGCCACTACTGTTGTTTCTTTTCCCCCTCTGACATTCCCGTTTCTTTATTTCCCTTTTCTTCCAATCCTTGTTTTCTTTTCAGCATTTATCAGCAGTTCATACCGCATTTTCACCATCTCATTTACCTTCATTTTCATTATCCGCTTTTCCATCCCTACAGCTGATAACACAGTAGCTCCCTCTTCAGTTGTTGTATCTCTACTGCTTTCATTCCTTCCATTCCCACCATTCCATCCTTTACAATTTCCATTCCATAGTCCTCACTCCGCTCATTCCGTTCATTTCCGTTTTGCAACCCCGGTGCTTTCATCACTGTCATGGAGTTCCTTTTCCAGCACCTGGTGAGCTAAGCCAAATACAGATTTATTTGAAGTTTTCAGTAAGTCAGCAAGAGTTGTTGCAGCAGTCTACAGAGATGTTTCCTATCAGTCAGCACTTACTTTCCTGCTTCTCATGTTTTCTTGACTCTGTTGCCCAATGGATTCAGGCCTGGGATTCGTGCATACAGCAGAACTGTATACCCCGTGAGCCGCCAAGAATGTTGGCATTTTTGCCACATTGTTTTGATTCGTGATTATTCATGCATTAATTGTTAAAGTTCTCATTCCTCTGTGTTTCTCTGCGAGTTTTGGTGCCAAAACAGCTAAGTCCGAAAACTGTCGCGATATCGCGACCGAAAATAGCATGGAGAGCACAGGTTCAAAACCGTCGCGATATCGCGACATGTCGCGTTATCGCGGGTCTTTTGAGGAGAGAGAAGCAAAGTCGAAAAATGTCGCGATATCACGACGTGTTCCAAAATCATGGTCAAAATGGTCAACGGAGGCAGAGCAGTGAAGTTGTAGCGAAATCGCGACATGTCGCGTTTTCGCGACTTGCGATGGCCATGGAGCAGAATGTTAGAAATTGTCGCGAAATCGTGACATAATTGAGCAAAGGGCAATGACTATGAACCTTGTCGTGATTTCATGACAGAAAAATGAACAAGGGCCAGAATGTAAAAATCGTCGCGATATCGCGACATGTCGCATTATCGCGGTCAAGTTGAAGAAAAGCATAAGGCATGAAAGGCGTCGCGATTTCGCGACATTTTTGAAGATGAGACCAAGCAAGAGCAAGACGTCGTGATTTCACGACAGAAAGCAACAGTAGAGGAAGCAAGGAAACGTCACGATTTCGTGACATATTGTGGAGAAAAGCTAAATAGACAAGAAATGTCACGATTTCGCGACATGTTCCATTTTCGCTACCTGCAAGAGGATGAAGGCCAAGGAAGAGACAGATGGACATGGGGGGAAGAAGGACACGAAGGAGAATTGTCGCGATTTCGCGACATGGTGACGTTTTTGCGACTTGGAGGAGTGAAGAAGGAGATGAAAGAACATGTTGCGATTTCGCTACATGTTGAGGAAAGAAGTCCCAACAAAGGAGAATGTCACGATTTCGCGACGTATCAGGAAGATAAAGCCGAAGAGAGAAAGATGTAGCGAAATCGTGACTTGTCACGTTTTCGCGGTTTGAAACAACGCAAGGACAATATGAGGAAAGAACGTCATGATTTCGCGACAGGTCATAGTTTCGCGAGAACAAGGCAGAGAAGGAGCAGAATAGTAAGGAACGTCGCGATTTCGCGACGCGTCACGTTTTCGCGACCTCAGGTGAAAAAAGAGAACAAAGAGCCGAATACGTCGCGATTTCGTGACATGGTTGATTTTCGTGATCCAAAATGGCAAAAGCATACGGAAGAGAAATATGTCACGATTTCGCGACATGTCGCATTTTCGCGACTCGTCATAGTTTCGTGCCAGAAAGCAGTTCAAACGGCCCGATGCAGTATTGCGATTTCCGAGGATTAAAAGCACTCCAGAATTGAATGTTTTGCTGCTTTCCAATGCGTGCAAGGTAGAACAACGTGCTCAGGCCTGTAGCGAAGCACCAGAATTGAAGATGCCTCCATTATTCAAAGCTTATGTTCATGATTTTCTAACGGTTCTAGCATGCTCCGAGGATGACCATTTAATGAAGACGACCGGTTCCATGTTTCATTTAATTTTTGGTTTCTACGAGGCTGGTTTAAGGGGATCATTTCCTTATTGTTGCTGCACATTTTGTAGATCTCGAGGAGGTCCGTTTCATGTTTTAAATGCTACAAAGAGGCAAGACCTCTATAAATATCAATGTATATCTCAAGAAAGAGACATCGAGAGAGAGACTTTTGCTGAAAAGCTTTCAAGTTCTTTGCATGAATGAAAGATATTTGGCCTCTGGTTTTGCAAGCAATTTTCTGTGTGTTTTCCCTTCTATCTTATGCATTCCTCATTTACGCTCGCATTTCTTATCTGCTGCTTAATTTGAATTCTGCATCTGAGTTTAAATATTGCTAGTGAGGAAGTGAGTTCTGGAATGTGATTTTGAAGGTTATCTGCGCAAGGTTGTAAGTGAATTACGTCGTTGTCTTCTGTTATATGTTGTTAGTGTGCTTAAAGTTATCTGCTGTTAATCTTTCCCGATCTGACAAATTTGGCCTGTGGCTATATTTCCCATCTCTTTCTGTAATTTCTCATTTCTTTCTGCATATTTCCAATTCCTTTCCTGCAACTTTAGTCTGAAATCAAGCTTAGATTTAGTAAGGGAACCAGCCCTCTCTGGAGATTGGTCTGGAAGACATTTCTTTCTCCCAACCTTTCAATGTTGGCCGGGTCTAGGGTGCATTTATTTTAAAATCCTTTCCTGTGGCAGATTCGTGACCAA
>JAQPPZ010015072.1:0-17312 GCA_028583015.1 Wollemia nobilis
AGAGATTTATTTAACTTACATACAAGATCCTCCTTTCCTGCAATAATGAAACCTTCAGGCTGCCTCATATAGATTTCTTCCTTCAAATCTCTATGAAGGAATGCAGTTTTTACATCCATTTTCTCTATTTCAAGATCAAAAGTAGTAGCCATAGATAACAGAAATCTAATTGAGGTTAGCTTTGCAACAGGAGAAAATACTTCACCATAATCAATTCCCTCTACCTAAGAATAACCTTTAGCAACCAGGAAAGCTTTATATTTCTCCACTTTACCTTCAACATTCTACTTCTTCTTGAAAATCCATTTGCAACCTATTACTTTTCTTCCACCAGGTAATTTCACTAAATCCCATGTTTTGTTATTTTTTAGGGCCATCATTTCCTCATCCATGGCCTCTTCCCAATAGTTTACCTCTTCAAAATTAACAGCTTCTTTAACTTTTCTAGGATTTTCATCAGTAACAAATAATACAAAAGAAGTAGGAAAAGCATATGGATTGTACCTTTCAGGTTTCCTTCTTTCCTATGTTGATCTCCTTACCACAGGTGTATGAACCTCTTGTTCATCCTCTTCCATATCCTATTCTATCTGATCCTCTTCCAAATCATCTTCTGTCTAATATTCTTCCATGAAATCAAGCCGGGCCTTTTCATGTTCTTCTTCTGTTACTTCCTTCCCGTGATTACTTTTCATTTCTCTAAACACCACATCTCTACTATAAACTATACATTTAGTTTTTGGATACCAAATTTTGTATCATTTAACACCATATTTGTAACCAATAAAGATACATTTAACAACCTTATTATCAATATTACTTCTTTTCTCCTTTGGAATATGCATGTATGCATCACAACTAAAAAATCTAAGATGTGAAAGAGAGGGTTTCTTACCAAACCATGCTTCAAATAGAGTTTGATCCGGCAATGCTGATGTAGGAGATCGATTTCGCAAGTAACATGCTGCACTTACTACCTCTGCCCACCTATGTCAGACCTGCACCACTCAACATACTTCTAGCATTTTCCATGAGTGATCTGTTCAATCTCTCAGCAACTCCATTCTGTTGGGGTGTATATGGAGTAGTCTTCTATCTTGAAATACCACATTACTTACAAAAATCCTCAAATTTATTTGAACAATACTATCCTCCATTATCAGACATCAACACCTTAATATTTTTCCTAGATTGATTTTCAACAAGTTCTTTAAATTCTCTAAACTTATCAAGCACTTCATATTTACTATTAAGAAAATAAATCCATGCATATTGTGAAAAATCATCGACAAAAGAAGCATAGTATCATGATTTTCCAAGGTATGGTATAGGAATATGATCAAATATATTACTATGAATCAGATCTAATACCCCTCTTGATCTAGCATCACAACATGGGAAACTCACATGATTCTATTTGCCATAAATATAGTGTTCACAAAAATCAAAAACCATTGAGAAATCAGGGATACCATGAACCATACCTTTTGTATGCAGGGTACACAATCCAATATGTACCATTCTTTGATGCCAGAGTGTTGAGATTTTATCTGATTCAGCCACATGAATAGTTGAGCTATTGCACTCATTTGTCATAGTGCTTTCCAATAGCTTATACAAAGTTCCAATCTAAAATCCTCTTGCTAACACCATTGATCCATGAACCATCTTGCATGAATCCTTACTAAAACTGACATTTACTGCTGCATGAGCTATTTTGCTTATAGAAATTAAATTTATAGCAAGACCAAGAATATACATCATATCGAGGAGGGTTTTAACCCTACCATCCTACAACATTATTTTCAACCTTCCATGACCAATGATTCTAAGTGGTGAATCATCTACCAATAGTACCTCCCCTCCATCATATCTTTCATATTCACTGAACCAACCCTTATGAGGGGTCATATGAAAAAGAGGCACCTATATCGATCAACCAATCATTTTTATCTAAACGTGTGGAGCAAGATGCTAGATATATGTTCCCTCATTCATCATTGGATTTATGTGCCTCTATGGAAGTGGATTCAATAGACCTTTTTCTAGAATCAATATTTTTTGATCTTCAATCCTTCTTCATGTGACTACGCTTACCACATTTCCAACATTTTATCTCAAAATTTCCTTGAGACTTAGATCTACCTCTAGAATTAGATCTATCACCATATCTTGTTTTATCATTTTCCTTGGTACACCCTCTCACTGTTAGGGCATCCTGTGAAGTGATATCCATGGATTTTCTCCTCATATCCTCTGATATTAGAGATGCCACAACATCCTCAAACTTCAATGTGGATGTTGTACTACAAATTGCTACAACTAGATTATCCCACGAATCTAGTAAAGAACATAGCAGAGTAATACATTTAGTAAATAACATAGCAAAGTAATACATTTATCTTCCTCACTTAAATTAATATCAATAGATGTAAGTTGATTTACCATTGTATTGAATGCATTCAGGTGATTTGCAACTGAATACCCTTCATTCATCATGATATTGTATAGTTTCGTCTGAAGAAATAATTTTTTCACCAGGGACTTAGATTGATATAGAGCCCCTAACTTCTCCTAGAGATCCTTTGCAGTAGCTTCTTCAAAAATGTTGATTAGGACTGAATCTGCAAGACAGTCAAATCAGACTCCTTGCTTTTCAATTCATATTTTCCCAATATTCATTTGATTTAGCTACAGGTTTTGTTTTCTCAGAAATAATGGCCCACTGATCTTTGTCCATGAGCATATCCTCCATATTTAACTTCAATAGTTCAAATATTTTTACATCAAATTTCTTGATCTCGATCCTTGATTGACTTCCTGCCATTTTCATTTAAGCTCCTACAAAAAACCTCACACGTCAAAATAGGTTTTCTCTAACTCCTAGAAACCCTAGAAAATCTTTAGATGAAATGAAACCCTAGCAATAAAGGTGTACCCCTATGGTTAACAACCTGGATCTGATACCAAATGAAGATATTTACAAAAAATTATTCCAAAAATAATGCAAAAATAAATAACTTAGAAGAAATGACACCACACAATGCACATATAACACATGAGATTTATCCTAGTTCACCCAATATGGGCTACATCTAGCAAAACAAGAGCCACACTATTCAATTGCTTGCTTAAAAATGGGACATTACAATAAATATAAAGGAAACTCTTCCAACCCTAAACCACTATATGGTATTAGACTACAATGGGCACAACACCGTGGGCTAAACCACCCACACCCACAAACCACCCACCAACCATGGGAATCCTGAAAGTCGCTCCACTCCGCAAATTACTTCAAAAAAATAGGGTAAAAAGCACCCCCTGAACCCCCCCAGTCCTCCTAGGGAGGACTATGCCCTCCTCTTGAGGATATCCACTCCTCTTACCCTCTCGCCTATCGTACAGTACTTCCTCAATAAAGGATGAGACACATCCAACATGCATAGATGGTGATCATGGTGGGACCCCCACCAACTTTTGTTTATTAGTCAGTTTATTGACATTCACAGGTTTTTCTATGTGTAAGTATGACTGCTCTGATCGACAGTGACCCATAGGTCTTGGTTGCTCTGGTCAACAACAAATAGCTGATCTTAGCCATTGCTACAGTCAACGACCTAAATTAGCTGCTCTGGTCGACAATGACCAGCAACAAAGTGCAACAAAAATCAAAATTTCCACCATCAGAGCAATATTTGAGGTTGGTTTCATCCTCTATTTTTTTGTGTTTTTGTTTACAAATTTTTATTTCCAGAAACAAGTGAAATCATAGCTTAATTAGGGAGATATAAAGAAAAATGGGAAAAGAGATTACACTTGATGTTTCCTAGGAATTTCTTTAGTTTCTCTAGGTGCTTCTAGGAATAGTGGGCCTCTTCTTGTGAGGTCTACCCTAGTCTCCAATGTGCTAGGCTTCTGTGTGTTTAGATTGCTTGCATGCAGCCCAACCAGTGGCCCTTAATTCATAAAATAGAATACATTATTTGAAGATCATATAAGCTGAATACATGCATATTTATGAAATAAAACATATTTTATCTTAGGCATATAGAAAATATCATGCTTGCTTAGTGATGCATTTTGCTTACATGCAAGGTTAAAAAGAACCCCACACACATCACGTTTCATTTTTAACATCAGCGGCATTGGGCTCTCACATCCAACCCGTTGATCGAGACCAACAATGGAGGTCATTACCACTTGTTTGGCTCATGAGGAAAAGTATCATCAAGACCCGTCCATGGCCAAGGCCAACCCAAGATCTGTCCTAACTATGCAAAATAGCATGCACTTCTCCTTAATGGGTATATTGCTGCACACAAGGTGTTGGGTGAGGGTTTGTAGTACCTATGCTACCTCGTCGAGTATGGATTTCATCACCATATTCATCTTGTGAGAGTATATAGGTGAAAACATTTAAACATATAAGTATACCATCCAACAAGAATGAAACATGATGAGAGTTAGCTTATATTTCCAATGACTCAAAATGCACCAAACAGTTTAGGGAACACATAAATCCTTAAAAGATAAACATCTACTTGTTTTGTTTGTGTGATTTTGAATCTACCTAGGAAGATAACTCGTAAGTCACCATGGTGTACATATAGAGCAACCATGCTCAGTATAGCATCGAAGGGGAAGCTAATGCTCCACACACTCATAGCCACACTAGCATTGAGCTACCCATCCATAGTGTCATCGGATGAAGTTCGGCAAGTCTTAGGGGTAACAACTCAACCCTTGTGGGGACTCCTCAAGAAACCCTAGCAAGAGAGCCACATCTTGGTTCCTCATCACATAGACATGAGGAGTTCTCATAGCCTCTCTTATCACTCAAGAACATGAAGGCATCATGACCTCCTTCATCACATAGGTATGAGGAGACCTCAAGGTCTTCCTAGGTATGAGGAGACCTCAAGGTCTTCCTCATCATATAAACAAGTGGAGGCATCACGACCTCCCTCTTCACATCAACATGTAGAGGTATCATGACCTCCATCGTCACATAGACATATGGAGGCTTCAAGGCCTCTATCATCATGTCACCATGAGGAGGCATCAAGGCATTCATAATCACATAGGCATGTAGGGATTGTAAGATCCCAAGTTTCACATGATACACATAGGACAGATTAACCCATTGAGGGGTAAGACCCTAGAGCTACACCCAGTTGTAGACCCAGGATATCCTACAACCTCCCTGTTTATGGGAGGGTACCCTTGGACTATGAGCTCATTGGTGCCAATGGAACTCCATGAGATTGGCTATGGAGAACCTGATAAATTGATGATCTAGATCAAGTTCCCTTGATACCAGCTCCTAGAAGTATTGCTACTAAACATTATGCTTCAAGAAGTTCATGTAGCATAGCCACTAGACACACCAATGAACCAGGGGAAGCTTCAAAGCAAACCTGCAACACATACATTGCTTCAGATCATGGGGGTACTCAACCCATAACATAGTACACATAATACATTACCTTAGTGGACAAGCGCAAGCACATAGTAGGAGCCTCCTCGAGGGGCCTAAGCATTAGAACTCGGATGGAGTTAGAAAGGCATGAACCTTTAGTAGTAGGTAAATCTAACCGAATATGTAGGTTAGAGGAAGCGCTATGCATCAAACGAGTGTGTAGAAGATCTTGAGCAAGAAGATCAAAGGAAGAGGTACCTGCGCCTAAAATAACAACACTCAAGAGAGGAAAGACCTGAGTGCGAGGAGCTAGCAGAGAGGCTTGCTCAAATATATGCACACATAGGTGGTGAGAGATACTGATATGAGAGACATGTTAGTTCTCAATGGGAGAGAAGTACTAGGTAAGGAAATGAACGTGCTCACCACACTCCACAACATCAACAACACCTGGACCTTGAAAAAACACAATTCAATGAGGAAATGGTAGGGATGGAAGACCAAGAACAAACATATATTGAAACTCCATCCATGGTTATGGGAGATGAGTATAGACACCCAAACTAGGACAACATAGGGTTACCTCCCTTACCACCATGAGCAAACTTTCAAGAACGTGAGATTATTTCCTTGAAGGCATACCAAACACTCACCGAGAGAGTCAAGTCTCTTGAGAAGTAGGACATGGGCAGACAAAAGTTGACATTGAGTAAGATACACAACCAAACTCTATGCTCCTCAGTATCGAGTCCTGTATATCCTAGGCACTTTGAGATGCCTAGGCTAGATAAGTTTAAGGGTGAAGGAGATGCGTAGGAACAGGTGGCCAACTTCATGAATGCATGTTTCCACCTTGAGAAGAATGATGCCTTGATGTTGAGGACATTCATCACAATGTTCTTAGGTGAAACAACTCAATGTTGCCCAAGCATAGCATCATCAATTTTGAGCAACTGGTGAATGCGTTCCTTGAAAACTTCTTCTTTGGTGCCAAGAAGAAGGTGAACCTGTATGATCTGGAAAACTTGAAATAGTATGATGATGAGCCAGTGATGGAATATGGGGACAAGTGGAGAAAAATCATGGCAAAACTATCATTCTTTGTCCCCACAGAAGAGCTCATTCAGATGTTCATGAAGAGCTACACAAATCACATCTAACTGCTATTGCAACTATAGCAATATGAATTATTTGAATAAGCCTTGGTTTAAGCCAAGATTATTGAATAAATTAAGGTTTATGAGGGAGATCTCAAGCTCCGCAACAAGAAAGAGTGGAGAAAGAACAATCAGAATAACAAGAATAAGCAGAAGCAGTCCAATCCTGCTCAGGTTAATCAGGTTGTATTGACCACACCAAAGGAGGGAAATTGATAGTAACCCAAGAATTATCAGGCTCACCCCCATCGATCAACTATGATCCTAAGAAAAACCAGGGTAGTAACAAAGAGTGTTGGCCACATCGTTATTTCATGCCTCTAAATGAATTGATGTCGTTGTTATTTAATCAGTTGAATGAGGTACATTGGATAAGATTTTTTGACATACAAATTTTTGACCCTAATCATCCCAATCCAAAGGGCTATAGGGAATATCAACACTGCCCATATCACAACATACAAGGGTATGATATAAATAACTACATCGAATTGAAGAATTTTGTACAAAATATAATTGAAAAGGGAGAACTAAGAGTTGACAACCTGCTAGCTCCAGATAATAGAGACATGGGGATATTCAGGAACCCATTGCCCAATCATGAGGCCCATAGAAATTAGGGCACCCAAGTCAACTAGGTTTGAGTCGAGCCACCTATTCAAGGATGCATCAGAATGGTTGAGTTAGTTAACGTGGAAACTAGGAGTCAAAGATATGGGTAACCACAACCTCCAACGGATCCCATTAATATACCGATTGCACCTCAATAAATATAGGCGCATAAAAATCCTCTAGGTCCACCAACAAGACCTATGGTAACTGTTCAGAGTAGACTAGAACAAAATCCATAAATGACTCTGACCAAGTTATCCATTTATGAGCTTATACAACAGTCCCCTAGGCACAAGGAGACTATAAGTTATCCATTTATCAATCGAGCTCTAGTACCATAACCCAGATGTGTTCACACATTTTGTGGGGCAAGTACAATAGTGCCAATATCCCTTGATTTATTTTTATGATCACAAAATTTAGGTGGTCCAACTGCCTCTGCACATTATTGCATAAATCAATGATATGCCATTCAAGCGGGTTATGATCGATACAGGCTCATCGATCAACATCATCACTACCAAGGTTATAGGGCACTTGAATATCCCTAAGTCCAATATTTTCTTGACTTCCTACATGCTTAGGGATTTTAACGATGCACTGTGCTCCATCGTGTGTACAATAATTTTACCTATAAAGGTAGGACATAAGACCATCCCCATTATGTGTCACGTGTTAGAAGGGAGAATGTAGTATAACATCCTTCTAGGGCATCCTAGAATCAGGGACATGCAATGCATGCCCTCAATCATGCATCAATATGTCAAGTATGTGCATGAGGGACAAGTTCATGTGGTTCCATATGATGAAGAGCCGTTCAAGTACGTGCATCAAGTTGATTTGTTGGGGGAATTTGTCCTTTTGCCTATGCACTTGTACATAAGTCCTTCATACCCAACCACACCACCAAGAAGCAAAATAAAATTTGTGCGAGGTGACCCATCCACGTCGGCACCACCTCCTACATCCAAAGCTACTGGTGCTTTTGAAAAGCCTTTGACATCTAAGGCAAAATATAAACAAAAGCTGAAGGCACCCCTAGTGGAGGAAGGACTCAAGGACCTTTCGACCCTAGTAGTTGCAAGAATCCATACTCCCATGGATGAGGAACATTCCCAAGAAATAGTTGAGGAGGTACCTCAACTTGCCTCACCTACATCACCAACAATGTCATATGCACCCTAGGAGATAGTTTACCTAGCTAACATAGAACTAGGTGAATATCTTGTGCAGAACGTAACTTTCATGCCAATAATTGAGTCTACACAAGACGTGGGATGACCAAGAGTCCTAAATTATCCAGTAGGGAAAGTGGTTCCCCTAGGGGTTCCACCCAACCAAACAAAATTTATATATGCTGGTATAGATTATGCCCATACTACTCCTAATATGGAAAGGAATGAGGATGAGCCATTCACCATGAATATTCATTACTTGTCAATATTGAGTTTGATATGAATTAATTTTAGCAGTATCACTGGTAAAGCTATGGACTAGGCCTATATGAGCAAGGGTGTCGACTGCCATTTTAGCCACAGTACCAATTACCTACTGATAGGTGCATTTTAGGCTATCAAATATGGAGTCATGATGACTCTTTATAAGTAGCCCTATATAGGCTAAGAATTAGGTTCAGGGAGGACATCGATTGGGATCCCTATCAACCCCTTAGCAAAAACTACTTAGGTGACGAATGAGTTTTTATGGTTAATGTCGCACCACTTGACCAGTATCACCCTGAATCCTCTCTTGAAGTGCCTCCATCAGGAGCCATCCTATGGGAGGAAGATCCAATGTATGGATATGATCTAGAGGAGTATGACTATGTACCAAGTTAGGATGAAGGCGACATCGACCTGGCCTATCATGGGCCTTGGTATGTGCAAAATATTGCTTGGATACGCCACACAGAGAGTGGGTACATCTCAGATGAGAGTGAATACATCTCATATGAGGGTGGATACATGTCGAACGAGAGTGGGTAAGATACAAAAGACTCAAATGATATGGCCTTCATAAGACATGCACACCAAATGGTAGGGCCTATAGTAAATGCCAATAAATTATTCATAAGCAATGATGATTATGAAGATGAGACTAAAATGGCCTATCTTAGACATCAACAGACAACTCAGTGCCCAACCCTAATGGGTAGGAACGAGAGTTTTCCTACAAGTAATGATGACTTTGAGAATGAAGCCAAGAGGGCTTACCTTGAGCTCCACTTCCAAAAAGTCAATCTACTTGTTGAAAGAGAAGCGTTACTTCACACCATAGATCATAACATTCGTTTCCTAGGAAGACCAGTTAACCTAGATGCCATCCATCGCATATTCAACCCGGATCTCCCAACATTTAGAGAGCAGTTGTTGCATAACGATCCCATCATATCGTCTATCCACATACTAGATCCTAAGATCCCTATACCCCTAGAGCCTCATCGTGAGCATAGAGGGCACATATTTGATATAGAGCTTCACCCGCATGGTCCTAGAGATTTCATTCCATCCATCAATATAATCTCGATTGATTTGACCACTCCACTACATGACCCAACAAATCCATCAAATCCATTGTGTCTTAATGTAGACACTATTGATTAGGATTGCACTAATTCATCCCTAGAGCCTCAAGATTTCTTCCCTAATGAAGATATGCTACAACTATTTCATTTTGCACTAGGTTATACACATGATGTCTATCACACTAGTTTTGATCCCGAGTTAGTGGGAAATCTATAATATAACATCCATTTAATACCCACTCCTCACCAGCTTGAGGAGGGGTCACATATGGCAATAAAGGAAAATTTTGAGGTGGACATCAACAATGATCCTTCTCAACCAAAGAAATTCAAGTTTGGAGAAATCTTATCTCCAAAAGAATAGGCCATCATAATTCCTCTACTAAAAAAGAGACCAAATCTCTTTTCTTGGACCTACAAAGACATGTCGGGGATAGATCCAAAACTGGTTGTCCATAACCTTTCACTAGATCCCGTGAAGAAACTGGTCAAGTAGAAGCTTAGAAATATGCACCCAACCACCAATTTTATGGTTAAAAGTGAGTTGCAAAAACTGTTGGATGTAGTATTTATTGTTCCCATCAACTATCCAGAATGGGTATCAAACATAGTGCCCGTAGGAAAACCTGATGGAAGAGTCTGCATTTGCATGGATTTCAGGGATCTCAACAAGGTAACCCCAAAGGATTCATTCTTTTTACCCAACATAGATGCTCTTATAGACGCAACTATAGGTCATGAGATGCTCTCCCTAATGGAAGGTTTTTCTTGTTATAATCAAATTCGAATTAAACCAGAAGACCAACATAAAACTGTGTTCACCACTCCATGGGGGAAATTCTATTACAAAGTGATGCCATTCAACCTTAAAAATGCTGGTGCCACATATCAGTAGGCTATGACATACATTTTTTATGACTACATGCACAAGATATTGGAAGACTACATCGATGACTTGTTAGCCAAGTCATTACTATGAGAAGAGCATGCTCAGACCCTTAGAAAGGTTTTTGATCACATGATTGAGCACAATGTCAGGTTGAACCCCAAGAAATGCATCTTTGGTGTAATTTTTGGAAAAATCTTGGGATTCATCATTTCTAAACGAGGCATCGAGGTAGACCTAGAAAAGATAAAGGCTATCCTAGAAATGGCCATGCCCACGAACATAAAATAACTAAGAAGCTTATAGGGAAAATAACGTCCATCAAATGATTCATCATGCAACTATCGAACAAATGTCGACCCATGAATCAAATGCTACACAAGGGGACATCATTCGAATGGAATGAATAATGTTAGTAAGCCTTTATTGAAATAAAGGAGTACCTGGAAACGTTGCCAGTCCTAGCTCCATCAAGACCAAACACACCATTACTACTGTACATATCTGCTACCTATTTTTCTTTGGGCACTGTTGGTCATCAAATCCGCCTAGGAAAGGATTTTGGGTAAGTGTATGCGCCCTAGACCTGCGACCAACGTTGAAACGCAAAAGGGAAGAGATGCCCCTCATGCCAATATCCAGAGAAATGTTGGTCCTATGCTAAACTACTTTTGGGGTTTTAAGATAAGGGTGCAGGAAAGAGATAAAGTAGTTAGGGTTAGAGAAAGAAAAAAAAAAAGGTAAGGGAAAAGAGATTGATGATTCAAGGTGGGAGAGAACAGGAAGCACGATCGTCAACTAATAGCTTGAATAACAGTAAGGAATACCGAGAATAAATGAAATAAATGCAACATTAACCTTCCTATGTATCCTCTGGATGGGCTCTAGGATTCTCCTTATCCCTTTCACCGAGATTCAGGGTTCAGATTTTATGGTGATTAGGACAAGCGAATATGGAAGAAACCACTACCCACAGTCAACATAAAAGAAAACCTATGTGGTGTTTTCCTCTCCTATGCATCCTTCATGTCGATTTCAGGGTTCAGTCCCCAATCGCAATTCAGGATTCAGATTTTTAGTATGCAAATGAAGAAATACAAAAGAAATAAGCACAGAAGGCAGCATACAAGAGAGAAATAGAGCTCAAATATCTTTAGTATTAAAAGCAGGACATCAAGTTATAGCAGCTTTCTTAGAAGAAAGTTCCCCCCATTTTTCCCATTACAATGCTTAGGTTTTTATAGAGGACCCGACCCTCTGAGTCATTATCACACAAAATAAAGAAGTGCACCCTCGAGCCCTGAGAAGTCGGCTCCTCGTGGTTCTCGTGATCGAGCTTTCAAATCCATTACCAAAACTGGCAATTGCGACTAGGTCAGCTATGGAAAGATACATTATGGACCGCTTGAATTGTCCTTGGCTTCTGGGTGCAGTGCTCGGGTGGTCGCCATGATCGTCGGGATCTTCTTCAAAAATTGATACCTCTTTTCCAATTGCCAAAATTGTGCAGTGAGTTTATCGGGCACAAAAATATGTATTTACTTGATCACCTCGGGAAAATACCCAGCTTGGAACGCATGCCGATTTTGAGTCGCAAAAAAGCAACGTCACGATATCATGACATTTCTATGTTTCAGCTTGGTTCTTCTTCTTGTATTGCAAAAATACATGTCACGAAATTGTGACATTTCTATGTCTTCAACTTATTTTGTTGCTTTCGATCATGAGAACGCAACGTGTCGCGATATCATGAAATTTTTTCATTTTGGGTCGCGAGAGCACAACATGTCGCGATATCGCGACACTTTTTCATTTTGGGTTGCGAGAGCACAACATGTGATATCGTGACACTTTTTAATTTTGGGTCGCGAGAGCACAACATGTCATGATATCATGACACTTTTTCCTTTTGGGTCGCGAGAGAACAACATGTCGCGATATCACGACACTTTTCCCTTCTTGTTCTTTCTCTTCTCTTGTAGTCGTGAAACTGCAACATGTCACAATATCACGACATTTTTCTTCCTAGCTCCTTCTCCTCGCTCTCAACCATAAAATTGCAACATGTCGTGATATCGCGACACTTTTCTTTCTAGCTCCCTCTTGTCGCTCTCAGCCGCGAAACTGCAACATGTCACGATATCGCGACACTTTTCTTTTTGGCTCCCTCTTGTCGCTCTCAACCACGAAACTGCAACATGTCACGATATCACGACACTTTTATTTCTTTGCTTTTAGCCGCAAAAATGCAACATGTCGTGATATCGTGACACTTTTTCTTTCTCTTGCTTTCGGCCGTGAAAATGCAACATGTTGTGATATCGCGACACTTTTTCTTTCTTGCTCCGAAACTATATTATTTGGCTTGTTCGGTAGCGAAGCTCTTCCATATTCATTTTATGTGTAAGGGGGTGGCAGAGAAAGCCAAAATTGCTGTAACTTACAACTATTTTCAAAAGGAAACAACAAAAGAAATACTTCACAAAAAGGAACACTATACAAAATTTTGATTTTTCTACCCCTTGTGCAATGTGACAAAATTGTCAACATTCTTGGCGGCTCATGGGGCATTTAGCTCGTCTGAATGCAGATATCCCAGGCCTTTATCCATTGGGCAACAGAGTCATTCCCATTATCCTCATCTCTGACTATCCATAGATGACATTTTTTTTTTTTGGTTTGTGCCTAATCTCCTAAGCAACAGTTGGCGCCTTTGGCACTTATTTACTAGCTGAGCTATTTATAGTATTTACACAAAAATTTGTGGCATGATAGGCATACCACCACCACAAACTCAGCTTCAGGTGTCTATCCAGTAAATCTACAATGTTCAGACTAGATCTGATTGAACTTCAGTTGATCCTTGAAGTCCGGTTGGACTCTTCCCAAAGTTGTCCATGTTGCGAACAGGGAGCAACGTAGTGAGTTGTCACTCCTACCAGTACCCGTACTGTTGACGAAATATGTAGTGAAGAAGTTCTCTGCATGAGGGACCTCTCGGGGTACTGGTTGTAGTGATGGCTGGAACCAATACCAGAATACCGAAGAATCTACTAACTGTGGGCTGGGTACAGGTTCTTCCATCCTCCTGATATGGTAATTGGGCTCCTCCAACAAAGAGTAACCTTCTATGATATCTTCAGGCTCAGCTTCTTGATGAGATATGCTTGATGGGTTCTGGCTGAGTACTTGTGTGCTATGCTCTGGGATACAAAAATAGTGCAAAAATGTGCCCTCTTCATTCTCAGGCTCTACCACTTGAGCCTGTTCCTCTTCTTGGCCCGTCCTCTGATGGAGATTTCAAGCAACCATATTGTTTGTTGTTGGGGCAAAGCTTGCATATTCCCATCGTTGGCCTTGGACGAAATTTGCCTCTTGAGCTCCACACCACTGCATCTCAGGTCTCTGATCGATATGAGGAATCTGCCATGATGAATACTACATTGGATGGACAGGAGCAGTAATTACCAGATAAGGTGATGGGGTTTCTCCCCACTGCCACTTTCTCGATAGGAGCAGAAGATGTTTTGGTCGTACTGCTTCCTCAAATATTTGAGGGAATCTTCATTTGCCTGATCACAGTAAAAGGAGGCCTATGTTCGGGTGAAAGGCTCGAACATAGTAGAGGTGGGCTTGGGTGGGTGTCGGTTGGATCTCCCCTGGAACTCTCTTCCAAGTTCTGCAGAATCGAACATTGAAGTCCATGATGCTCTCCAAAGGTGCTCTTCTGATGGTGGAGAGGTACGTCAAAAGTTGGAAGGGGTCCTGAGAGCCGTCAAATGTGCTAAATAGTGCCTCCGCTAAGTCATCCCATGAGCACATGCTTTTAGGCCTGAGAATTCTATACAAATACCATGCCCTTCCTTCCATAGATGCAACCAAAAGTCTGATCATGACATCTTCATGGTTTATGTCATAGAGGAACGCTAAAGTAGCAACATATTCAAGGTGCTCTCAGGCCATTCCTGTGGTGCCATCATATGTTGTCAATGTCTCCAAGGTGCCTTCGGGAATCTTGTGGTAACTTTGAAGATTCAAGGGGCCTCGGTCATCCCAGTTGGGATAGCTTACCCCTGCCATTATAGCAGCGGTCTGCAGAGATCACGGTTGTCATCGCTAAGTCGGAGTCACTAGGTGAACATTATTTTCTCCGCTTGTGAGGTCAAGGCTACTCACCGAACCTTGATTCCTCTGGGATATCTTATTTTAGCTTTAAAATGTGCCTACAATCAAGAAATCTGGATCTTTAGCTCAACAGAGTCGCTAGGTGATTTTTCTAGATGAATACAAGCCAGAGATTCACCAAACTCGAGCTTTCTTAAAACACGAGGACTTTTGGCATGAAGGCACAGGTTTAGGTACCGGTCTCTATGACTTAAATATTTTTGGGTTGAACAGAGTCACCAGATGCTAAGAGTCTTTTGGTAATGATAGCATCGATTCTCACTACCACTCAGAAGGTGAGACTGACCGGATCCCACCGGGAACTGTTAGAACTTGGCTCCGGTGGAGACGGCTTGAGATTTCTTAAAATATGGGACCTTGGTCCCACGGGCGTGCCAAAAATTTTTGGCAAAGGTGGGTTTGTTAACTTGGAATAATACTCGTCCCATCGATTATGGATCTTACTGAGACATAAACTGTCTGTCCCACCGGGAATTCCAGAAATTGTTGGTCATCAAATCTGCCTAGGAAAGGATTTTGGGTAAGTGTATGTGCCCTAGACCTATGACCAACATTGAAAGGCTGAAGGTAAGAGATGCCCCTCGTGCCAATATTGGGAGAAAGTATGGCTCCTATGCTAAACTACTTTTGGGGTTTTAAGATAAGGGTGCAGGAAAGAGATAAAAGGAGTTAGGGTTAGAGAAAGAAATAAAAAAAAGGTAAGGGAAGAGAGATTGATGATTCAAGGTGGGAGAGAACAGGAAGCATGATCGCCAACTAATAGCTTGAATAGCAGTAAGGAATACCAAGAATAAATGAAAGAAACGCAACATTAACCTTCCTATGTATCCTCTAGATGGGCTCTAGGATTCTCCTTCTCCCTTTCACCGAGATTCAGGGTTCAGATTTCACGGCGATTAGGACAAGCGAATATGGAAGAAACCACTACCCATAGGCAGCATAAAAGAAAACCTATGTGGCGTTTTCCTCTCCTATGTATCCTTTAGGCCGATTTCAGGGTTCAGTCCCCAAACCCACACCGAATTTGGGATTCAAATTTTCAGTATGCAAATGAAGAAAGACAAAAGAAATAAACACAAAAGGCAGCATACAAGAGAGAAATAGAGCTCAAAGATCTTTAGTATTAAAAGCAGGACATCAAGTTACAGCAGATTTCTTAGCAGAAAGTTCCCCCCCTTTTTCCCATTACAATGCTTGGGTTTTTATAGAGGACCCGACCCTCTGAGTCATTATCACACAGAATGAAGAAGTGCACCCTCGAGCCCTGAGAAGTTGGCTCCTCGTGGTTCTCGTGATCGAGCTTTCAAATCCATTACCAGAACTAGCAACTGCGATCGGGTCAACCATGGAAAGATGCATTAATGGACCGCCTGAATCGTCCTTGGCTTCTGGGTGCAGTGCTCGAGTGGCCACCATGATCGTCGAGATATTCTTCAGAAATTGATACCTCTTTTCCAATTGCCAAAATTGTGCAGTGAGTTTATCGGGCACAAAAAGATGTATTTACTTGATCACCTCGACAAAATACTCGGCTTGGAGTGCGTGCTACTTTTGAGTCACGAAAAAGCAACATGTCGCGATATCATGACATTTCTATGTTTCAACTTGGTTCTTCTTGTATCATGAGAATACGACATGTCATGAAATCATGACATTTCTATGTCTTCGGCTTATTTTGTTGCTTTCGGTCGCGAGAACGCAACATGTCACGATATCGTGACACTTTTTCATCTTTGGGTCGTGAGAGCACAACATGTCGCGATATCGCGACACTTTTTCTTTTTGGTCGCGAGAGCACAACATGTCGCGATATCGCGACACTTTTTCCTTTTGGGTCGCGAGAGCACAACATGTCGCGATATCGCGACACTTTTTCCTTTTGGGTCGTGAGAGCACAACATGTCGCGATATCGCGACACTTTTTCCTTTCTTGCTCCTTTCTCTTCTCTTGTAGTCGCGAAATTGCAACATGTCATGATATCGCGATATTTTTCTTCATGGCTCCTTCAGCTGCTAAACTGCAACATGTCATGATATCGCAACACTTTTCTTTCTGGCTCCCTCTTGTCGCTCTTAATCATGAAACTGCAACATGTCACGATATCGCGACACTCTTCTTTCTGGCTCCCTCTTGTCGCTCTCAACCACGAAACTGCAACATGTCGCGATATCGCGACACTTTTTCCTTCTCTTTCTCCTTGCTTTCGGCCATGAAAATGCAACATGTCGTGATATCGCGACACTTTTTATTTCTTGCTCTGAAGCTATCTTCTTTGGCTTGTTCGACAGTGAAGCTCTTCCATCTTCATTTTATGTGCAAGGGGGTGGCAGAGAAAGCCAAAATTGCTGCAACTTACAACTATTTTAGAAAGAAACAACAAAAGAAATACTTCACAAAAAGGAACACTATACAAAATTTTGATTTTTCTACCCCTTGTGCAATGTGAAAAAATTGTCAACAGGCACCATGTTGGTTTAAAAGAATGTGCAAGACAAATAACAAGCGATATATTACATTAGCCGCAC
>JAQPPZ010015073.1:0-19509 GCA_028583015.1 Wollemia nobilis
TTTAGTGCATTTTGGTGTTTTGTTTTGTTTTTGTAGGTTTTGAAGATCGTTTAAATGCATTATGACGGCTCATATAACTCCCAAAATGGTCCCACCGTGATCGCCACTGAAAGCACGAGATTTCGGACAAAGGAAACACTAATTGCGATGCATTCAAAATCAAATGCGCTTAAGTCCTAGAAATGTAAATTGCATGAAACGAAAGAAACTCATTGGGAGAGACACAAGAAAATGGAGAAAACACAGCCCTTTCATTAAAATTTCTTGATCTCTGTTACAGTGATGTCTCCTCCCTTTTCAAGGGCTAGGAGCGCTAAAAGAATTTGATTACAATCACTTAATGTTCCTCTTTCCACGTGCCCACACTTGAAATGGATGAGCCAAGATGATGCCGCCGCTGATGTTGATGAGTCCTTGACCTCTGCTACTCCTCCTACGAACAAAGAAACAACGAAGATGTCAGTAGCACCTGCTGCAAATGAAAAGTGTTTGTTCTCTAAAATCGCCAAAAGATGCATGTAAACATTTGTCTGAAACAGTGGGTAAAGTAAGTCCAAATGGCCTGAAAACTTGACAGAAGATAGAAAAAGTTACCATAAGGCCATTGCCACTGAGACATCTGGCCAATCTACCTTCAACTGGAATTCGTCCCTGGGCAGGATGAATTCTGACTGCAATTCGTCCCTGGGTGGGATGAATTCTTCTGTGTTGAAGAAGCCGACCTGCTGCTGCTCCAATGTCGATTCCCGAGACCTGCAAAATGCCTGCAAACAAAGGTGTTATGTAATTGGGGCCATTTTGGGATGACCCATATGGTCGGATTCTCCCAATTTGGCCTCTACCCTCGGGAATTTGATCTCACCACCTGCAAGTTAGTGAAACAAAAAAGTGACACAAAACATACTAGAATCTGATCAAAAGTTATGAACTTGCAGCTATGAGTTAACCAAACATGATAACACAAAATGCAACCTGAAAAAGTAATCTAGAATGCTCTAAAACTTAGAAAGTGCGGGGGTGCCCAAGTGGGCCTCCCACCGTTGGCACTTGATTCCGACGCCAATCCACTAGGGATGGGCCCAAAACCTCTTAGGATTGGGGGGTTAGCGAATTGGTTGGTTCAGGTGTCCATGTGTTGGATTTGGGTCAGGTTCAAGCTTCCAAAAGCCACCCAACAACCTCCCTTGCAAAAGATTGGTGGATGCGAGAAGGTGAACCAAAAAGGATGCAAGTGGGTCTTCAACTCGGCAGCACTTCGTTGCTTGAAATCTCCTTCAACCTGTATATTTTGGGTGAGAAAAGTCCCACATTTTTATAGACCCATGGAGTCTCTTTTGGGAGGGAAGCACAAATGCCATGTGTTGGTCATAGGCGCCATGTGGCAGTCTTGTCTTCCCAAGAGGGAGGGGAGTCCTCCATTGACTTGGGCTTTCATAACTGCCCTTGTGACAGTCCTCAAATGGCCTATTTGTCCACTCACACACGTGTGCGAGGCAGGAGTCATCAACTGACTGTTCTGGGCTGCCACTTGGCCTCATTTGTCTTTTTGCCCGTTAAACTTGGAAATCGTCCTTACCAGAGATGATTTCAGAAATCGTCCCTGGGTGAGATGACGTAAAGTGCATGAAATGAAAAAGAAATGCATTGGAAGAGACACAAGCAAATGGAGAAAACACAGCCCTTTCATTAATATCCCTTGATCTCTGTTACAATGACGTCTCCTCCCTTTTCGAGGCTAGGAGCGTTAAAAGAATTCAATTACAATCACTCAATGTTCCTCTTTCCGCGTGCCCACGATTGCAATGGGCGGGCCAAGATGATGTCGCCGCTAATGTCGATGAGTTCTTCACCTCCACTGCTTCTCCTATGAACAAAGAAACAACCAAGATGTCAGTAGCACCTACTGTAAGTGAAAAGTGTTCGTTCTTCTAAAATCATCAAAATATGCATGCAAACATTTATCTAAAATAGTAAACAAAATGATTCTAAACAGCCTGAAAACTTGCTAGAAGATAGAAAATGTTACCAACAGGCCATTGCCACTGAGACAGTCAGCCAATCTACTTTCAACTGGAAATCGTCCCTGGGTAGGACGATTTCTGACTGTAAATCGTCCCTGGGTGGGACGATTTCTTCTATGTTGGGGAAGCCGAACTGACATGCTCCAATGTTGACTCTCGAGGTCTCCAAAACACCTGTAGACAGAGGGGTTATGTAATTGGGGCCATTTTGGGATGACCCAGATGGTCGGATTCTCCCAATTTGGCCTCTACCCTCGAGAATTTGATATCGCCTCCTGCAAGTTAGTGAAACTACAAAATGACACAAAACATACTAGAATCTGATCAAAGGTTACGAAATTGCAGCTATGAATTCACCAAATAGAAAACACAATATGCAGCATGAGAAAATAAACTAGAATGCTTCTAAAATAAAACTTAAGAAAAGTGCGGGGATGCCCAAGTGGGCCTCCCATCGTTGGCACTTGATTCCAGCGCCAATCCACTAGGGATGGGCCCAAAACCTCTTAGGATTGGGGGAGTCGGCGAATTGGTTGATTCAGGTGTCCATGTGTTGGATTTAGGTCCGATTCAAGCTTCCAAAAGCCACCCAACAACCTCCCTTGCAAAAGAGATTGGTGGATGTGGGAAGGTGAACCAAAAGGGATGCAAGTGGGTCTTCAACTCGACAGCACTTCGTTTCTTGAAAACTCCTTCAACCTGTATATTTTGGGTGAGAAAAGTCCCACCTTTTTATAGACCCATGGGGTCTCTTTTGGGAGGGAAGCACAAATTCCATGTGTTGGTCATAGGCGCCATGTGGCAGTCTTGTCTTCCCAAGAGGGAGGGGAGTCCTCCATTGACTTGGGCTTTCATAACTGCCCTTGTGACAGTCCTCAAACGGCCTATTTGTCCACTCACACACGCGTGTGAGGCAGGAGTCATCAACTGACTGTTATGGGCTGCCACTTGGCCTCATTTGTCTTTTTGCCCGTTAAACTTGGAAATCGTCCTTACTGGAGATGATTTCAGAAATCGTCCCTGGGTGAGACGATTTCAAGTTAGCAATCGTCCTTGGGTGAGACGATTACTAGGCAAAGTGTCTAAGTGTGCCAAATTGCTTCTTGAACTCACAAAATTGCTATGAAAGTGGTTAAGACCACTGTTTGACCTTTGAGGGCTGCCCTGGGGGCTGTGTTTGCCAAAGCGATCAGTGTTTGCAGTCACATAATCGGATTGGTGCTGTTTTGGTGTCTACAAACCTAATCTAATAATTCACATCCTTATATAATATCTATAATTGTACCATGGAGGTACTTTACCATCTACCAAATAATGTAATATTCTCCAACATCCATGACATGGATTTTTCTAAGAGAACATTCAAGACACATGATGAGCACTATGAATTTTTAACCATGCCTTTTGGATTAACAAATACACCATAAAAATTTCAAAGTCTGATAAATCAATATTTTGGACTTTCCTTCAAGAACTTATTTTTAGTGTTCTTTAATGATATTCTCATTTATAGCAATACTTGGGAGGAGTATTTTTCCCACAATCAAATCTTGTAATTACTTTTGGAAAAATAAGTTAAATGTACAATGTTCCAAGTATTTTTTAATTAAAAGGATATTAAGTATTTGGGACATCATATTAAATAAAGGAATTATGTTAGACCCTAAAATGATTGAGGATATGAAAAAATTACCTTAACCCAAGACCCTTTAAATCCTATGAGGATTTTTGGGTCTCATTAGCTACTATCATAAGTTTTTTAAATATTATGACAATATTGCAATTTTGTTGATAACCATGTTAAAAAAAGATTCATTTAGGTGAACTAAAAAAAAGTAAAAAGTGATTTTAAAATTCTCAAGTTGTATATATATGCACCATTCCTGTATTTGTTATGTCATACTTATCTCAAATCATTTACAATTGAAAGTGATACATCAAGGAATAAAAATTAGGCAGGGAGGCCATTAGATTTCACTAGTAAATCCATCATAGGCAAACATTTGAAATATTCAACACATAAGAAATAAATGATCACAATCCTTCATGTGATGGTACATCAACCACCATATATTATGGTCCAATATTTTTACATCAACACTAACCATCATAGCCTCAAAACATACATGGTCAGATTAAACATGAGCTATTTATTATTATTTTTTAAATATGATTATTTATTATTTTTTTAAGTAATATTTTTTATACAATATCCACAACCTGGGTGGCATCCATAAACTTGTTAAATATTTGGCCACAGCAGAAATATTTATTTTTCTCTCATCTTACAATACTTTAAATTTCTATAATAGAAACTTAAACTAGAAAATGAATTCTTTATTTGGTCTGGGGTTCCAGATTGTGAAGAGGATGAGGTGTAAATAAATTGAGTGCAGTCATCTCATCAGCAGGTGAGCGCATGATCTTCTCCATGTTACTACATGATACTTTACACACTCTTACGCTCTATGCACACTTTACTATATGACACTTGGACTCATCGTACACATTAGCACATACTTTAGAAGAAATATAAATCATAAACCTAATATAATAATTCACACCCTTATATAATATCTATAATTGTACCATGGGGTACTTTAGCATCTACCAAATAATGTAATATTCTCCAACACAATGAAATAGATTTTTCTAAGAGAACATTCAAGACATATGATAAACACTATGAATTTTTATTCATGCCTTTTGGATTAACAAATACACCATAAAAATTCTAAAGTCTGATGAATCAAAAATTTCGATTGTCTTCCAGAAATTCATTTTTAGTTTTCTTTAATGATATTCTCATTTATAGCAATACTTGGGAGGAGCATTTTTCCCAAAATCAATACTTGTAATTACTTTGGGAAAAATAATGTTCCAAGTATTTTTTAATTAAAGGGAGATTGAGTATTTAGGAAATTATATTATAAGAAGGAATTATGATAAACCCTAAAATGATTGAGGATATGAAAAACTGACAAGACCCTTTAAATCCTATGAGGATTTTTTGGTCTCGTTAGCTACTATCATAAGTTTTTTAAATATTATAACAATATTACAATTTTATTTATAGCCATGTTTAAAAAATATTCATTTAGGTGAACTAAAGAAAGTAAAAAGTGATTTTAAAATTCTCAAATAGTATATATATACACCATTCTTGTACTTGTTATGCCATACTTATCTCAAATTATTTATAATTGAAAGTGATAAATCAAGGAATAAAAATTAAAGCCATTAGATTTCAATAGTAAATCCACCATTGGCGGACATTTGAAATATTCAACACATAAGAAATAAATGATCACAATCCTTCATGTAGTATAAATATTCAGGTAGTATATATGCACCATTCTTGTACTTTTTATGCCATGCTTATCTCAAATCATTTACAATTGAAAGTGATACATCAAATAATAAAAATTAGGCAGTACCAATGCAACAAGGGAGGCCATTAGATTTCACTAGTAAATCCACCATAGGCAAACATTTGAAATATTCAACACATAAGAAATAAATTATCACAATCCTTCATGTGATGGTACATCAACCACCATATCTTATGGTCCAATATTTTTACATCAACACTAACCATCATAGCCTCAAAACATACAAAGCCAGATTAAACATGAGCTATTTATTATTATTTTTTAAAAAATAATTATTTATTATTTTTTTAAATAATATTTTTTATACAATATCCACAACGTGGGTGGCTGCTTGTTAAATATTTCGCCACAGCAGAAATATTTATTTTTCTCTTATTTTACAATACTTTAAATTTCCATAATAGAAACTTAAACTAGAAAATGAATTCTTTATTTGGTCTGCGGTTCCGGATTGTGAAGAGGATGAGGTGTAAATAGATTGAGTGTAGTCATCTCATCAGCAGGTGAGCGCATGATCTTCTCCATGTCAAGGGTGACGTTCCTGTGCATATCAAAAGAAGAAGATCTCATGGTACCGTCTGCCTGCAACGGAAATAGCTCCAACAAAGGCGGCAAACTATTTTTTTCCTCTTCTTCTTCACTGGAAATCATCTCTTCTTTACTGGAAATCATCTCTTCAGCACCAATGGGCTCCTACAAGAACAACATCACTTGTCAAAACATAAACATAATTGAATTTGACCCTAATGAAAAGAAATAGCCGGAATGGGCATATACGGGATGGCTTTTTTCGGAAGCTGATTGTGTATCGGCATATTCTGATGTTTTCGGTGGGGCTGCTGCAACAACAAATAAAATAAAGACATTATAATAACAGTCTCTACAGAGAATCTATTTAACAAATAAATAAAGACATTATAATAACAGTCTGTCTGTCTCGTTTAGGTTTAGAGATTAACTCACGCATTTCATTCGAACGGCGGAAACCAGTGGATTGTTCCCGCAGGAGCAGCAGCATATCGTAGTACTTTTGTAGTGCTGTTACACCTTCTTGCTGCTGCTGCGAAGTGGGCTTAGAATTTGACGTTCTTCTTCTTTTATAGGTGACTTGCTCAGGCATGTTTGGATTGTTAGTTGTAACAGAGATAACAACTGATATTATACCGAGACGCTTCAGGTTTCCAAATGGAAGAGATGTGCCCTCAGGTAGGTTTCTAAATGGAAGCGATTTCAGATTTCAGTGCCAGCTAAATAAATAGACCATTCAAATTTTGAATAGAATCAATTTATTTGGACTCATGATAACTGCATGTACACTGTGCATGTACACTCTGTGTAGACACCAAAACAGCACCAATCCGATTATGTGACTACAAACACTGATCGCTTTGACACACATAGCCCCCAGGGCAGCCTTCAGAGGTTAAACAGTGGTCCTAACCACTTTTGCAGAAATTTTGGAAGGTCAGAAGGCAATTTGGCACCTTCGGACAACCTACTCCAAATCCGTCCCACCCTGGGACGAATTCAAATTGGAATCCATCTCACCAAGGGACGAATTCTGAATTCGTCCCTGGGTAGGACGAATTCTAGGTTTAACGGGCAAAAAGAAGAATGGCACCAAGTGGCAGCCAAAGACAGTCAGTTGATGGCTCCTGCCTCGCACGCGTGTGTGGGTGGGCAAATAGGCCGTTAGAGGACTGTCACAAGGGCAGTTATGAAAGCCCAAGTCATGGAGGACTCCCCTCCCTCATGGGAAGACATGACCGCCACATGGCACCTATGACCAACACATGGCGCTTATGCATCCCTCTCAAAAGAGACCCCATGGGTCTATAAAATGGTGGACTTTTCTCACCCAAAAGGATAGATTGGAGGCGATTTCAAGCAACGAAGTGTTGTCCAATTGATTACCCATTTGCATCTTTTGATTCACCTTCTCACATCCACTAATCTCTTTCGCAAGGGAGGTTATTGGGTGGCTTTTGGAAGCATGGATCCAACCCAAATCCAACATTCGACCACCTTACACCACCAATTTGCAGACACCCCAATCCTAAGAGGTTTTGGACCCATCCCTAGTGGATTGGCGCCGAAATCAAGTGCCAACGGTGGGAGGCCCACTTGGGCACCTCGCATTTTCTAAGCTTTATTCTAAAGCATTCTAGATTATTTGTTCATGTTGCATTTTACATTATTCTATTTAGTGAACTCATAGCTTCATTTCCATAACATTTTGATCAGATTTTATCATGCCTTTTGTCGCTTTGTTGTCCCACTAACTTGCAAGTAGCGACATCGAATTCCCAAGGATAGAGGCCAAATTGGGAGAATCCGACCATCTGGGTCGTCCCAAAATGGCCCCAATTACATAACCCCTCTATTTGCAGGTGTTTTGGAGGTCTCGGGAGTTGACATTGGAGCAGGACACTTCGGCTTTTCCAACACAGTCGAATTCGTCCCACCCAGGGACGAATAGCAGTCAAAATTCATCCTGCCCAGGGATGAATTCCGGGTGAAGGTAGATTGGCCGACTGTTTCAACGACAATGGCCCTCTAGTAATGTCTTCTGACCTCTGTCGAATTTGTAGGTGACTTAGATCCATTTTATTCACTGTATTTGACAATCTGTTGCATGCATCTTTTGGTGATTTCAAAGAACGAACTTTCCTTTTTGTCACAGGTGCTACTGACATCTTTGTTGTTTCTTTGTTCGCAGGAGGAGCAGCAGAGGTTAAGGACTCATCAACATCAGCGGCGACATCGTCTTGGCCCGCCCATCTCAAGTGTGGGCACGCAAAAAAAGGAACATTAAGTCTTGATTGTAATCAAATTCTTTTAACGCTCCTAGCCCCTGAAAAGGGAGGAGGCATCTTTGTAACAGAGATCAAGAGAGTTTAATGAAAGGGCTATGTTTTCTCCATTTGCTCGTATCTCATTTCAATGCGTCTCTTTCATTTCATGCATTCTACATTTTTAGGACTTAAGCGTATTTGATTTTGAATGCATCGCAATTAGTGTTTCCTTCGCCCGAAATCTCGTGCTTTCAGTCGTGATCACAATGGGACCCTGTCCCCTGGTTTTAAGATCAAATAACTGATCCTTTTGTGTTTTGTGCTTGACAGGTACAATTTTTTCTAGCAGACTGTTATTCGTCTTTGACTATGATGAATTCTTTACTGTAATTCGTCTGACCCAGAGATGAATTCAAATTCATCTCTGGCAGGGACAAATTCTATTCTGCAATTCGTCTCACAGAGGGATGAATTCCTGCCTATGAATTTTTAGAACAGAAGATCAGAAACAGCAAGTCCGGGAAGAAAAGAGGTAAAGTTCCAAACTGTCTTTGTCATTTTTCTGATTTTCTGCTTTCATTTCCTGTCAATTCTTGCGTGCTTAAAGAAAATAGTGGTTGACTGCATGTTTCATTTTTCTAAGTAAAATGAATCCCACACACATCACGCGGTAAATTAAACCAAGGAGCTGGTCGTAAGACCCCAGCCCTTGAGCAAGTCCAACGGTGGGTTCATCACCACCTTGGCTTAGCTTTGCATCCATTTCCATGATTTTCACTATTGTTAGGCGTAAATCCTGATGAAAGCTGACCGAGTGTCGCTAGGGTGATTCCCATGCACGCGAGGATAAGTCTTCTATGGTAGGTGTCATTAATAGGACAATACCCCTTTCGTACCGCCTATGTTCCACGTACCATCTTCTCTCACGTACCTATAGTTTCCCTCTCATAAGGGCGGGTATATAGAGAGGTTGGTATATCAGTCCGACAATGGTATATTGAAGGGGCGACCATTTATGGGAGTCATATGAGCCAACATTATGCATTTAAACGTTCTTCAAAACTTGCAAAAACAAAACAAAACATCAAAATGCACTAAACTAGTTTAGGACACACTATTAATACTTAAAAGAGATAATCACTATTTGTGTATGTGTGTGTTCATTTCTGCTTAGTGTAACAAAAAGAAAAATCATCATAAACAAAAGATAAAAATCTACGCATTTTGTCATTTTCTCCAAAATCTCCAAGGATTCCCGTAATCGCTTGGTCACTCAAAAATGCCCCAAAGGTGTCCATGAACCCTTTGGTCAACCCAAAAGCACCCCAAATGTGCCCATAAGTGATGCGGGAGCATCCAAAAAAATTTAGGAAATTTTACTTTTTTTTTTTTTTCCCCTAAATTTTAGTGCATCTTGTCGGGGCCATAACTTCTCAACCGTAGCTCCGATTGACTTGAAATTTTACAGGGAGTTAGTTGAGATAATTTTAAACAAATATAATTCCTTGGAATTCTATTTGTCCAAAAAAGTCAGTTTTTGGGGCCAAATTCCATCATCTAGTGCTCCGAAATTAGGTTTTAAATTTGATAACCTATTTTTTTACACTTTTTGAGCTGTTCGGATGTCAATATCTCCTAATGTATTTAGATCTAGGACTTGAAACTTAATTTTTGTCTTATCTACTATAAGAGGGATGCACATGCCAATTTTGGGCCCCATCTGACTCATTTCAATTTTTAGGGTTTTTAGAGAGACATCGTCATGGTGCTCACCCGTAGCCAAGCCCAATCACGGGTGGATGCTGTGGGGAATATCCAAGGAGGCACAATTCACCTTCGGTATAACCCCAAGGATTTGGTCATACCACCTTGGTGGCCTGACACACAAGGCAAATCCCTCCACGCCTTAACGGATAAGGACTATAGGGGCACCTCTTCGAGGAGCACTCCTGTTTAGCATAGCACTCAACACACACCCTTCCATGAGGGGTACAGTCATAGGAGAGCTCCCTTAGATGCTCGCTATGAACAGTCACCGTGAAAGGAAGCACTAGGTCAACATAGGGTTCAACGGGAGGAACCACATCATTACACTATCCCTCCTTCACCCCCTCTAGTTGTCAAGACTACAAAGACAAATCCAGAGCACAAGGCTCCTCAAGCAGGGTGATCCAACTCCGCCCATCCCTTTTTCACTTATGAAAGGGGGTATGAGGAAAACCCTTACCTTCCTCAAGAACAATATATAGTTCAATAGCAACATGCCTCTGCACCTGCTATCTATCAGGACCACTCACTGAGGCCAAAGCCCCGAGGGAATGCCGCTACCCCCAACAGAGGGAGGCTGCCTATAGAGATCTTGGATCAATATGACTGAGATAGATATGTAGGAGAGGCATCTAGGCCTTCTAGAAATTAGGCGGTAGGACCAACTATCTTAGAATCTATCAAGCACATCACACGCTAGATGCAATTCATGCAGCTTGAGCTAGAGCGACTACGTTTAGAGGAACTGTACTATATTAACAAAGAGCACCTTCAGCACCAGAAGGATGAGTTCTTCCAACACACTATGCAGGAGAAGACTCCAACCCCTCACACGCATAAGACAAAACATTTTGAGGGGCATAACTCATGGGGGCAATACAGGTCATCGCAACCTCATCAAACGCTACCCCCAACACCTCCTAGACAGGAGCGGGAGGCTACTATCCCAATTCCTGAAGCACCACCACCGACGCCTCCTAGACATGAGTGGGAGGTAGCTTCTATAAACAATGATGGGTGCCTTCCTCAGACATCCACCCAGGCTTATGAGCCACCCTTAGAAATTCGTCAAGAAGCCTCTAAGGAATCAGAATGAGAAGAAGAACGGGATGAACTGCCTTACCAAGGCATGGGGGGTGCCATCTGGCCACCCCTCCATAAGCCCCAAGTTCCTCAACAAGAACCAACCAAAGAGGAGGAGCTCAAATCCCCTGATACAGGCAAAGCGCTAGAGCACTTCGAGTCGGTAGAGACCAAGATTTTGGAGCTCCCAAGGTCCAACTTACATGAGGCTCCTTTCGAAGAGGATCAACCTTTAACTGTACTCACTGATGATGTAGTCCTCCATGTCTCAGAATCTCTAGATTCTGATGAGCTGTACTCACTGGTCAAAAGTGAAGATAAAACAGAGACAACCCACAGCAATCACATGCGACAGCATCGACATCCCATAAAAATTGAGGAAGCATGTCAACAGATAAACATAATACTAAGGCATGAGTGGCGCGTTAACCCACCATAGTGGGACCAAGCATTACATTCAACACTTTGGCCACACAAAGATCAATTTCAACCCAGAGACCTCATAGAAACATCAGTATCGAGGGTAGACCTTGCCCTCATCTTTGTGCATAGGGCTGATCCATTCATACCAATCCCTCCAGAGCCAGATCTGGAGCACAAATACCATTAAGCTGGGGGTACCTCTATCCCTTGAAGAGCAAGCCAAAAGCTCCAAGGATTATCGCAATCACTTGGTCACCCAAAAAGCTCCAAGGATTATCGCAATCGCTTGGTCAAAACCCAAAAGCTCCAAGGATTATCGCAATCGCTTGGTCAAAACCCAAAATCTCCAAGGATTACCGTAATCGCTTGGTCATCCCAAAATCTCCAAGGATTATCGCAATCACTTGGTCACCCCAAAGGCTCCAAGGATTATCGCAATCACTTGGTCACCCCAAAAGCTCCAAGGATTATTGCAATCGCTTGGTCAATCTCAAAAAGGCTCCAAGGATTATCGCAATCACTTGGTCACCCCAAAATCTCCAAGGATTATTGCAATCACTTGGTCAATCTCAAAAAGGCTCCAAGGATTATCGCAATCACTTGGTCACCCCAAAAGCTCCAAGGATTATTGCAATCACTTGGTCATCCCAAAAGATCCAAGGATTATCACAATCACTTGGTCACCCCAAAAGCTCCAAGGATTATCGCAATCACTTGGTCACCCCAAAAGCCCCAAGGATTATTGCAATCGCTTGGTCAATCCCTAAAATGCTCCAAGGATTATCGCAATCACTTGGTCATCCGAAAAGGCTCCAAAGATTATCGTAATCTCTTGGTCAACCCAAAAGCTCCAAGGATTATTGCAATCACTTGGTCACCCCAAAAGCTCCAAGGATTATCACAATCACTTGGTCATCCCAAAAGGCTCCAAGGATTATCGCAATCTTTTGGTCAACCCAAAAGCTCCAAGGATTATCACAATCACTTGGTCACCCCAAAAGCTCCAAGGATTATCGCAATCGCTTGGTCATCCCAAAAGGCTCCAAGGATTATCGCAATCTCTTGGTCAACCCAAAAATGCTCCAAGGATTATCGCAATTGCTTGGTCAAAACCCAAAAATCTCCAAGGATCATCGCAATCACTTGGTCACCCCAAAAGCTCCAAGGATTATCGCAATCGCTTGGTCAAAACCCAAAAATCTCCAAGGATTATCGTAATAACTTGGTCACCCCAAAAGCTCCAAGGATTATCGCAATCACTTGGTCAAAACCCAAAAAGCTCCAAGGATTATCGCAATCACTTGGTCACCCCAAAAGCTCCAAGGATTATCGCAATCACTTGGTCACCCCAAAAGCTCCAAGGATTATCACAATCGCTTGGTCACCCAAAAAGCTCCAAGGATTATGACAATCACTTGGTCACCCCAAAATTTCCAAGTATTATCACAATCTCTTGGTCAACCCAAAAGCTCCAAGGATTATCGTAATCGCTTGGTCACCCCAAAAGCCCCAAGGATTATCGTAATCGCTTGGTCATCCCAAAGGCCCCAAGGATTATCGTAATCGCTTGGTCATCCCAAAGGCTCCAAGGATTATCGTAATCGCTTGGTCATCCCAAAATTCTCCAAGGATTATCGCAATCGCTTGGTCAATCCCAAAAGGCTCCAAGGATTCTTACAATCGCTTGGTCAATCCCAAAATGCTCCAAGGATTTCCACAATCACTTGGTCAAAAATCAAGAAAATTCAAAAACAACAAAAATCATCAAAAACAACAAAATTTTTGTATCTCATTTCTAGGCATACTCAAATTCACCAATAGAGAGCTCTTATCACACCTCATATTCATATTCACCAAAATCAATCCATCAAAAATACAAAAATATATAGATGCATTAAAACATTGCATCCATACATTACATATTTGTGGTCGTATAGGTCAAAGGCACCATAGGCTGTAATTGCTCTACTAGTCCATCTTGTTCCACACTGTTCCATTTTACAAAAACAACAAAAACACCATGCATTGCTTTTACCACACTAGAGTCAGTGGTTTTTTAATGTATCAAGAGTTTTCGTGATTCAGTCATCATTTTGCTCTTTAGCCATGTAATGTATGAAGTCAAAAAGATTTTATGAAGGTAGAGTTACACTTGAAATACACCTTGTTACGTAACATCCCAAAATAAATTAAAACACATAAAAATTCCCAAGTTGTGTGAACGAAATATGAAACCTGCAGGGTAATCTAGGTCACCATAAGCGAAATGGTTATCTTGCTCATCCCCCCATGCGAATGGTTCTAGAATGCTGAGAATTGACAAAAGGACAAGCTCTTTCCTATCCATTCACCTCCATATATAGTGGTTTTCACCACTGACAAATCCCATTCATCCATTTCATCTCTGCATATCACATATAAATAAAAAACATTTGCATTCATCATAGCATATGCATCCATCAAAATAAATCAACATGCATACATCCATATTCATCAACCATCATGCATAAGATCAAAGAAAATCAAAACAACAAAACAACAAAAAATGCAACACAAAAAAAAAGCAATAAGCATTGTCGGACACAAGTTCTCTTGCACTTAACCTCTTGGCATAGAAAATCGATGTCGGGGCTCAAATTGTCACTCTCCTACTCCCTAAGAAGGCTACCATAGCCGGACCGCTCCACGGGAAGATGGATTGTTGACAATTTCACCCCTAAATGGCATCACAAATGGGTCAAAGCCCACTAAAAAACAATAAGAAAATCAAAACAACAAAAACAACAAATAAATGCAACACAAAAACAAAAAGCAATAAACATTGCCAGACACAAGTGCTCTTGCACTTAACCTCTTGGCATAGAAAAATTGATGTCGGGGTTTACATTGTCACTATCCTACTCTCTAAGAAGGCTACCATAGCCGGACCGCTCCATGGGAAGATGGATTGTCGACAATTTCACCCCCAAATGGCATCACAAATGGGTCAAAGCCCATTAAAAAAACAATGAGAAAATGAAAACAACAAAAACAACAAATAAATGCAACACAAAAACAAACAGCAATAAGCATTTCCGGACACAAGTGCTCTTGCACTTAACCTCTTGGCATAGAAAATCGATGTCGGGGCTCAAATTGTCACTCTCCTACTCCCTAAGAAGGCTATCTTAGCCGGACCGCTCCATGGGAAGACATAATTTAGACACTTTCACCCCATTATGGCATCACAAAAAGGGTTAACACCCACCAAAAATAGGTCCAAATGTTGGAAAAATTGCACATGCTTAACGATAAACCATCTAAAGGCACCCTTGCACAAGTCATCTGGGGTCAAGCGACTCGTCACTTTTCTCACGAAGGTCATTCCCTCATCGATTTGTCGCTTGAGGGGGTAGTCACACTTAGTCACCAATCAACAAACACACACCAAATTAAGGCAATGACATGCATTCAAATAATCATTGACAAAGACAATCACGCTCCTGCTTGGGGCAGCAAACAAGCAATAATAACAAATCGATCAAATGCTTGGCATTCATGAATCATGAACACAAGGTTCCCCTGTGGACAAAAGGTTGCACCCTTTGCCTAATCATGACTGATCAATGTCCAAGCTCAAGTAACACCTCACCAAAATAGGTTAATACTTGAAATCAAACTCCTTAGCTCGTCAGAAGCAAGGATTCAAGAATGCATGCCCTTTCCATGCTTGGGGCATAAAAAGTTGGTTAGGTTACCAAGAAACCCTAATCATTAGTGCTTTGGTTATCTATTTTTGCTCGGTGTTGTGCCATGCACAGCGCATCCCAAAAAGGGGCATCTATAGACACCAAAACAACACCAATCCGATTATGTGACTACAAACACTGATCGCTTTGACACACATAGCCCCCAGGGCAGCCTTCAGAGGTTAAACAGTGGTCCTAACCACTTTTACAACAATTTTGGAAGGTCAGAAGGCAATTTTGCACCTTCGGACAACCTACTCCAAATCCATCCCACCCTGGGACGAATTCAAATTGGAATTCGTCTCAACAAGGGACGAATTCTGAATTCGTCCCTGGGTAGGACGAATTCTAGGTTTAACGGGAAAAAAGAAGAATGGTGCCAAGTGGTAGCCAAAGACAGTCAGTTGATGGCTCCTGCTCGCACGCGTGTGTGGGTGGGCAAATAGGCCGTTAGAGGACTATCACAAGGGCAGTTATGAAAGCCCAAGTCATGGAGGACTCCCCTCCCTCATGGGAAGACATGACCGCCACATGGCACCTATGACCAACACATGGCGCTTATGCATCCCTCTCAAAAGAGACCCCATGGGTCTATAAAATGGTGGACTTTTCTCACCCAAAAGGATATATTGGAGGCGATTTCAAGCAACAAAGTGTTGTCCAATTGATTACCCATTTGCATCTTTTGATTCACCTTCTCACATCCACTAATCTCTTTCGCAAGGGAGGTTATTGGGTGGCTTTTGGAAGCATGGATCCAACCCAAATCCAACATTCGACCACCTTACACCACCAATTTGTAGACACCCAAATCCTAAGAGGTTTTGGACCCATCCCTAGTGGATTGGCACCGAAATCAAGTGCCAACGGTGGGAGGCCCACTTGGGCACCCCGCATTTTCTAAGCTTTATTCTAAAGCATTCTAGATTATTTGTTCATGTTGCATTTTACGTTATTCTATTTAGTGAACTCATAGCTTCATTTCCATAACATTTTGATCAGATTTTATCATGCCTTTTGTTGCTTTGTTGTCCCACTAACTTGCAGGTAGCGACATCGAATTCTCGAGGATAGAGGCCAAATTTGGAGAATCCGACCATCAGGGTCATCCCAAAATGGCTCCAATTACATAACCCCTCTATTTGCAGGTGTTTTGGAGGTCTCGGGAGTCGACATTGGAGCAGGACACTTCGGCTTTTCCAACACAGTCGAATTCGTCCCACCCAGGGACGAATAGCAGTCAGAATTCGTCCTGCCCAGGGACAAATTTTGGGTGAAGGCAGATTGGCCGACTGTTTCAACGGCAGTGGCCCTCTGGTAATGTCTTCTAACCTCTATCAAATTTGCAGGTGACTTAGATCCATTTTATTCACTGTATTTGACAATCTGTTGCATGCATCTTTTGGCGATCTCAAAGAACAAACTTTCCTTTTTGTCACAGGTGCTACTGACATCTTTGTTGTTTCTTTGTTCGTAGGAGGAGCAGCAGAGGTTAAGGACTCATCAACATCAGCGACGACATCGTCTTGGCCCGCCCATCTCAAGTGTGGGCACGTGGAAAAAGGAACATTAAGTCTTGATTGCAATCAAATTCTTTTAAAGCTCCTAGCCCCTGAAAAGGGAGGAGGCGTCTTTGTAACAGAGATCAAGAGAGTTTAATGAAAGGGCTGTGTTTTCTCCATTTGCTCGTATCTCATTTCAATGCGTCTCTTTCATTTCATGCATTCTACATTTTCAGGACTTAAGCATATTTGATTTTGAATGCATCGCAATTAGTGTTTCCTTCGCCCGGAATCTTGTGCTTTCACTCTGAAATTAGATTATCTTTTCGTTGTTATTTTTATTTATTTATAATAAGACCCATTGCTATTTTTATTATTCTCTGTTTACAAGTAAAATAATATTATATTAAACCTTTAATTTATTATTTTTTAATTTTAAATAATTATTATATGATTTCTTATTCTCCACTACTATCTCCTACCATTCTTGGACTGCCAATATATTATATTTTAATATTTGTACTGCTAATATATTATATTTTAAAATTTGGATATGTATATATTTGCACTACTAATATATTATTTTTTAAAGATTGGATATATTTATTTTATGTATATAATTTTTTTTGGATATTATTTTAATAAATTTCAGTTATAATTAATATAGATTTATAATATTAAATTAATTTATATTTTTATAATTTATTTAAATAAATTTTAATATATACAATATGTTTTAATATTTTATATATATTATTTTTTAAATATTGCATACATTTATTTTATATGAATATGATTTTTATTTTTATAATTTACTTAAATAAATTTTAATATATAAAATATGTTTTAATATTTTATATATATATTTTAAAATATAATATAATAAGTCCATATTTATATTATATATATATATATATATATATATATATATATATATATATATATATATATGGATTGCTAATATATTATTTTTTAAATTTTGGATAAATAAATATTAATGTGAAACTAAAGTCCATGGAATATGTCACTAGATGTGCATCATCCCATTAACCGGTTAGAAAGTAAGAGGGCCAGCCCCCCACACACACATACCCAAACACAATGTTAATAGGGTGAAGAATCTTACAAAGTGGGACCAAGGATTTCCACCTTTAAGCCTCCTACCCCATTAGCAAAGAGTATGGCAAGTGTTGGGGTTTATAAACCACTCAAGTCCCACAACAAAATTATAATTATTTGAATATTATTTTATTAACTTTCAATTATAATTAATATAGATTTATAACATTGAATTAATTTTATTTTAATAATTTATTTAAATAAAGTTCAATATATAAAATATGTTTTATACTTAGATAATTTTATTGAATGTATTTATTTTTAGTGATTCAAATTAAATATGTAAAATCCATAACTATAACTATAAGATATCAATTTAATATTAAAATACTATTTATTAATTTTTATAAACCATTTTTTTATTATTTAAATTTGTTTCTTAAATATATGCTTCACTGAATTTTAAATGTAATAAATATTTTTATGAGGTATAAAAATGGTATATATTAAAAAGATCATCACATTTTAATTCTTATAAAAATATATATCATAATGGGACTAATGATAATTAAGAAGCACAACCCAACCTCAAAATCCCTTTAATAATATAGATATTCCAAAAATAGGATGGTTAATGATAAAATAGTATATTTTTTATTAGATATAGAGGAGGTTTTGAAAGGTTCCCCCAAAATTTCACAATAGGAGAAGACCTACAAAACTTGGTCTAAGACGAGCAATATTGGGACAATAACAACTACAAATTACTACAACTGGTCGCCCATCATCAAATGAACCAATTACAACTCGGTACAAAAAAATAAAATTAGAATAGTGCTGGTGAGCCCCCTAGCCAACCAACACCCCCACCTGGCTATGCACAAAACCTGTATTCATAAACAATAAAAGCTTGCAGAGCAACAAGAAGCATGCATCACTAAATCCAATTGAAGAAGACCTTCATGAAAATTGTCTCTCCAAATGGACAAACCATTGATACTTATAACCACCATGCACAATCATTTATTTTAAACCTTTTATGTGATTGAAATTATAAAAAAAAGTCAAACCAATTTATATTTATAAAGTTAAAATATTAAATAAAACATAAATTCTTATAGTATAACTCATTAATATATAATGTCCTCTACTACACCTTAATAGCAACTATAAATATTTTAGTATGTAATAATTTAGTGAACAAATATATAATTATTTTATCCATGTCTTGTGGTGTACGGGTAAGGATACCACTTGTATTAAATATGTAATAAATTAATATAATTTTATAATTTATAATTCTTTAAACAAATTCAGCACAAAAAAAAATAAATTATTTTTATGTGAGGAATGAAACCACCCGAAACTAAATTTATTAAATTCAAGGCTTCAATTGCTCATTTATTCAAACAAATATGTAAAACATACAAGGCTACATTAAACCCGGGGCTATTTATTATATTTTAAAATATATGATTACTTATTATTATTTTTAGTAATTTTTTTTATACAATATCCACAACCTAGGTGGCGTCCATAAACTTCTTAAATATTTCACCCTAGCCAACCAATACCTCCACCTGGCTATGCACAAAGCCTTTCTTCATAAACAATAAAATCTTATAGTGCAACTGAAAGCACGAGATTCCGGTCAAAGGAAACACCAAGTGCAATTGCATTCAAAATTAATCACGCTTAAGTCCTAGGAATGTACATTGCATGAAACGAAAAGAGACATG
>JAQPPZ010015074.1:0-17354 GCA_028583015.1 Wollemia nobilis
TAAGGTATGTAGGATTATGCTATTGCATATGCAGAAGTATGTTTTTGTCTTGAAGGTTAAGATAGAGAAACCAAGTTTAATCGCATATTTTATAATTAGGATTTAGTTTCAGTTTAATATTATCTATTTATTTCTAAGTAAAATATTCGCTATGCTTGCTTGCTGCAGCGGAGGTTGCTGATTTTTGACGTTTGAAGGAATTTGAAAGGCAGAACCAGATTTTTATATATAGAACTCTTTTATTTGATTATTTATGTTGCCTGGTTCTATGGTTTAGGTTGCTGATTTTGGAGGTTCGAAGGAATTTGAAAGGCAGAACCAAATTTTATATATAGAACTCTTTTATTTGATTATTTATGTTGCCTGGTTCTATGGTTTAGGTTGCTGATTTCGGAGATTTGAAGGAATTTAAAAGGCTGCACCAGATTTTTAAATTCCTTCAAATCTCCGAAATCAGCAACCTAAACCATACAACCAGGCAACATAAATAATTCAATAAAAGAGTTCTATATATAAAATCTGGTTCTGCCTTTCAAATTCCTTCAAACGTCAAAAATCAGCAACCTCCGCTGCAGCAAGCAAGCATAACGAATATTTTACTTAGAAATAAATAGATAATATTAACCTGAAACTAAATTTTAATTATAAAATATGGGATTAAACTTGGTTTCCCTATCTTAACCTTCAAGACAAAAACATACTTCTGCATATGCAATAGCATAATCCTACATACCTTAATCCAAACTTAAACATTTGGGACCCTTGCAAACCATTCCTATTCCTGTCCACCTTCGTCTTCGTGGTGGGAGGATTTGGGCAACAAAGGATTGACTCCTCATCAAGCACGGGAGCTCCGATGGGTCAAGAGAAATTACATGACATATCTAATGACATATGATTATTGTACAGACTATACCAGATTCAACAAAATCCCTCTGAATGCACCTTCAATATATTTTAAGGTTACAGGATTCATTCATATTCTCGTTAACACATCAATAATATAGACCTACCAATTAGTTTTCAAAATAAATATCTATCTATTTATCTTTCTTAATATCTATCTATTTATATTCCTCAATAAATGAGAAAGTAAGATTACAGGATTCATTCATATTCTCATTAACACATCAATAATATAAACATACCAATTAATTTTCAAAATAAATATCTACTTATTTATCTTTCTTAATATCTATCTATTTATATTCCTCAATAAGTGAGAAAGTAAAATCATATGTGAGCGTCTGAAGCCTTTCATGCTCTATACATATTACATCAACTCCATCTTACAAATGGATTAGATATCTATTCTAATAATAAGTTTCTATAGATTATGTTCATTATGTTCTTGTTTTACCGCTTATAATTCACCAATTTTGAAAGGGCTAAGAATAATAATTTAACTTTAAAAGCTATAAAATTTGAAGGAAGGAAATGTAAATTAGCAAGCAATAATATATTTTATAATAGCTAATTAAGTATATAAATATCATAAAAAAAACGTTTTATAGGATAGTTATTATTAAAAGCTCACAAATATAAAACTTGATACAATATCTGAAGTTTTTTATTTTTCTCTCTATTTTAGTAGTGCATCTATTATATTAGTGCATTCATGCTTCATTCTTAATTACAATGCTAAGTCAAATATATATTAGTATATGACTCTTTACTTTTCTACCTTAAAAATACATATGCATTTGCATGATAGACACTTGTACACATGCACAATGCACAATTAAGGATACTTGTCTTCTTATATCATTACACATTGGTAGGAAAGACAATATACATTTGTATGATAGACACTTGTACACATGCACAACTAATTAAAATACTTGTTTTCTATTATTACACATTCTTACACTTGTGTATTTATACTTTTTCTTCAAGTAACTACTTAACCTAAAATAATATTTAAAATAACAAATTATCATGTACTAAATAATATAATATATTCTAACATCAATGAACATCTATCATAATGTAATATATTCTAACGTAAACATTTAAAAGGGCATCAAATAAATCTTATGGTAACCTTATTCTTAACCATTTTCATGAATATTAAACAATACATGTAGCGAGGCGTGCTTCAATTACAGTTTCTTCTTATTTGCTTTCACACTTGCAAAACTATAAGCCGGATGACCTGTGCCGCCTTAAAAACTATCTGGTGGAGGCTGCTTTTCTCCGGAGAAACTTTTCATTTACAAAAGAAGACGTGCCTTTCACCTTAGCCTCAAGTTACCTTTCCCGATAAGATGGTAGAAATATATTTAATCAGAGCTTGGTTTCGTGGAAGGGTAACTATCGTTTATAAATATGTTCTAAAATTTTTTACCTATAGTTGAACACTATTTTTTATTGAATACTTAAAAAATATTTTCTTTTGGAAAAGATAAAAATATTAACATGGTAAGAAATTTTAATCAGATTTGTATTATCACATTAATCTCGGTTAGAAAGTAAGAGGGTCAACCCCTTACACACGTGCTCAAACTTAAAAAAAAATAAAAATAACATTTCTGATCAAAAGGAGTATAAGGTATATTTTTAAAACTTAATAAATTTATCCAAATTAAATAAATATAATTTTAATGGATATTTAATTTTGTATATATTAAAAAAAATTAAAAGGGTTGTTTAAGGTTTTTTTTTTGTTTTTACATCAACCAATTATATTTATACAACTCTTTTGGTGCCTGTGGTATTTGAACTTTGGTGTGAGCTACATCATCTATATGTCTCAATCTTTGAACCAAGTATTATTATTTTTCAATTGATATATAATATTATTTTTTTATTAATTAAGAAGTGAGGGTTTTGAGAGGATCCCAGAACCAATTACAAGCACTCTCGTGGGAGACCAAAAAGGACTAGAAACCTGAAAGGGATCCCAACAAAAGATAAACAAAAAAAATTGGTTACAGAAAGGTTGAAAACTAACAAAGTATCGAACAATTAGATAACAAAAAACCAACCTAACAAAAATTGAATGAAGAAGCTCAAGGTGACAACTAAGAATTGTCTAGAACATTCAGGCCCAAGGAGACAAACTCCAACAAGCCACCCATCCTTCTATTCACATCCTCAATGAAATCAACATCGATCTTGAGCATACCCAACATGGATTTTTGCTTGTCATCAATAGTTTTGATCGACTACAACCAGAATTTTATAGACTCCACCCTGACAAAGTCCATATCTACCACTCCAGGTGACCACGCCTATTGATTCCCATCAAAAAGGACCTCTGAATTTGATAAGGGAATCCTACAATTGAGACCTCTTTTAAATTTTTCTTTTTCGACAATGTTAAGGAATGTCTCTTTTTGCAATAAATTATATTTTTTATTATGATATAAATGATTATGTAATAGAATGATGTATATATGAAAGAATGTTTAATGAAGCTTCTTTTATATGCAAATGATTTCATTTTGACTTCGAGGTCACCATAGGAGTTAAGAGAACACTTAAAGGCCCTAAAGCAGTTTTGCAAGAACTTTCGCATTGAAGTAAATACCAACAAAACCAAGGACATGATCTTCTCTAACCAAAATAATAAGAATCCATTAAATTTTTATTTTGAAGTAATAAAGTATAAATATCTTCACCTAGACTTCAATAAAATGGAAATCATGTAGAAGAAAGAGAACTTTGGGAGGATGAATGACACTTTTACATTATAAAATAGAAGTAGAGAGGTTGAATGAAGGGACTACAAGACTATACAAATTGTATTTGAGCTATTAATTGTACCATGGTGCTACTAGGTATGAAGTGTGGGCTAGAAACACATCATCATACTTAAAATAGAGACACATAGAATTTACAAGTGTTTAATTACAAAAAAGATAAATCAAAATAAAAGTTTTAATTTCATATGAAGTTATTCTATCATAAATAAGTACCTTCTATATAGGGCAATTGTTATTGTTTATTTTCTAAGATGTGATAAAATTTTCCAAATAGATATGCAAAGCATTACAAGATATTGAAGAAGCAAAATAGAACTGATTGATTATTCCAATGATCAACTTTGTATAAATAACAAAGTTGATCATTGAGAGTCGTTGGATTATAACAACTCATCAAACCTGATGAAGACACCACTGAGTGTTCTCCTGACACATGGAGGAGTGGAAACTCAAGTGTGTCTATCCTAGTAGAACTTAATAGAATATTCACTTATTCTAACACACCCCTTAAGTGATACTAGGGGAGCTTTGTACAAATGAGTCCCGACAACAAGGCCTAATGAGGTACTCATATACAATATATATAGTTGGTAAAAAAACCCCTTTGGAGAAAAAACAACTATCACAACTTCTTTTGAAGTGATGGTAAAATCCCAATGTGAAAATACATCAATCAAAATGAAGCAAGGAAGAGGCTTGTATTCAGATGGTGAAGATTGTCCTCTTATACAATAAGAATGAGTCTCAACAACATGGCCTGATGAGGTACTCATTTACAATATATATAGTTGGTGAAAAAACCCCTTTGGGGAAAAACCAACTATCACAACTTCTTTTTTGAAGTGATGGTAAAAACCTAATCGAAAAAGCCATCAATCAAAAATGAAGCAAGGAAGAGGTTTGTCTTCGGATGACGAAGATTGTCCTCTTATACAATAAGAATGATGAGTCCCAACAACATGGCCTGATGAGGTACTCATTTAAAATATATATATGGTGAAAAACCATTCTCTAAACAATATAATGAGAGGTGGAAGACATCTGTGTCAATGTAGCTATAATACTCCAAGTTTTTCTTGCAACTAAATGTAATGTGGATAAGGAAATGTTTTGGTGAAGATGTCTGCAATTTGATTTTCAGTTGGAATATAGTCCAAGTGTATTTCTCCTCTTTGAATATGCTGTCGAATGAAGTGCTTCTAAGAATAAGAAGAAGAGGCATGTCTTCGAATGGCGAATATTGTCCTCTATTGAACTAGAAGAATGAGAGAGAGGTGAAAAAACTTTGTGCACCAAGATACTTTAACACCCCCCTTAAGTGATAGTAGGGGTAAGTGAAAAAAGGAATAAACAATATGTGGCATACCCACATAATATGAGTCCCGACACCAAGGCCTGATAAGGTACTCATGTACAATAGAGATGGTATAGCCACAAAAATGAGTCCCGTCAGAAAGGTCTGATAAGGTTCTCATTTACAACATGTGATCAAAAGAATAAATATCACTAAAGGAAAGTCTGCTAAAACCAAAGTGTCTCACAAGAAGGAGTGAGAAGATAGGAGGAAGAAAGAACCACAAAAATCACAAGGGTAGGCCAAAAAATAACTCCACAAGAATGAGTATGTGGTTTCCACCTATATGAACACAATGGGTTGATAACAAGGTCCAAAACTTGTGGACAACCAGCAAAACAAGGGAAGTAGTAGAAAACCTCAAGGGGGAAACCACCTGCTAGAATAGAATAATAAGGAAGATGTGCATGGAGGATTGAGAGGAAGGAATATGTCCTCTTCAACCTCCCCCCTTAGGACAACTTCCATTAAGAAGCCTGCAATGGACCCATCAGATGTCTCAAAAAATAGAGACTTGTTGCAAAAATGAAGTCATACTCCCAGACTGGTGCTTGTGAACCATGAAACCAATTTTCTCACAAAAAGGAATATCTTACTAGTAAAATCCCTTGAAACCAAAGTGTTTCACAAAAAGGAATGTGAATATAGGATGGATAAAGAACCACAAAAACTGCAAGGGATGTCCAAATTGACTCTGCAAGCATAAGTAGTGGTATCCACCTGTATGACACAATGGGTTGAATAAATTATTCCAAAAAGGAGTGGACAAACAACAAAACAAGGGGTATTTTCTCAAGTATGAGTCCTAGAGACAAGGTGTTATTAGGTACCCATATACAATATGTGATCTTAAAATAAGAAATATTACTAAGGAAAAATCCCCCCTAAAACCATAGTGTCTCACAAGAAAGAGTGAGAAGATAGTATAGATACAGAAGAGCAAATTTAATAAAGAAAATACAACTTTGGAGAGGCAAAAGGGAGAGAATGGGATCACCCTAGTTGTGACAATAAGAAACTTCTGACACCACAAAGGAGATGAAACCGTTCGTCTCAATGATCTAAAGCTTTTCTCAAATTTTGGTGTTACTGCATACTTTTCGAGCTCAACTGAAGCAATCACATCTTTGGAGGATGTATTTTAGTTTTTTTTGTTTTTCAGTTTTTGTTCTCAAATTAACTTCTAATGTAAGTTTTATTAAAACCATGGTCATTAAGTTTTCTTAAACCATCAGGTTTTATAAAACCGCAACTTAATGCTGTTTATTATTAAAATTAAATTAACCAAACCTTTTCAAAGGTCCGTTTAATTATTATTAATAAAAAAAATAAATAATATATAAAGTCTTTCAACCCTTAGCGAGAAAAAAAAGAATTATTTCCATATGTTGCCATCGTTGGAACATCAAACATTAAGAGACTATATAAGGGAGATTTTCTAAGTACACCACATTATTTTATTTTTTTATATCTTTCAATATCATTCTTACTTATACTTGAAACTTTTACTAAATTGAGTTGTCACCTACCTAGGAACGCTTTTTCAATAGTTAAGCACAGTATGGAACATTCAGTAACACTAATCTTCACAAAAAAAAAAATCTTGAACAAAAAAAAACCAACTTAAAAATCATAGAAAAGAAAAAAAGAAAAAATGAAAGCAGATAAAGCCCAAGAGAAGACCCCCACAAAAACCCATAGAGAAAAGGTGACCACAGGATAAAGAGGAAGAAGAACAAGCAAGCCAAAGAAGGAAAGGCAAGACGAAACTATTACAAACATACTTTAAATAACAACACCCACGAACCACCAAACACCACAAACAAAACCACCAAAAACACAACCACCCACAAACCACCCAACCAGAAATCTCCTAAGCCAGATAACCCCCAGCTCACACCCACACAACCCACCCCCAACCGCCAAACCCCCCCCCCAAAACCCACCCCAACCAACAACCAACCAACACACCACCCCAACACACCAAAAACCACCCCAACAAACCCCCCACACACACCAACAAAAACCCAAACACCAACCAAAAACAAACAAACAAAACCACCAACCCAAAAAAAACCCCGCCAAACCCCAACCCCAACAAAGCCCACCACCAAAACAACCACCACAAACACCACCACAACCAACAACCACACAAACAACCCCAAAAAAAAACAACACACCACAAACAAAACCCACAACCCACACAACACCCCAACAAAACCAAAAAAACCAAAAAACCAACACACACAAAACCCACCAACAGAAACAACAAAACACCCAAACAAACACAACCAAAAAAAACAAACACCCAAAAAAACAACCAGAAATAAACAACCCCACACAAAACCAAACACAACAAAAAACAACACAAAAACAACACAAACCCAAAAAACACCACACAAAAAACAACAAAAACCAACCCACAAACAAAACAAACCCAAAAAAAGAAAACCACCAAACAAACAAAAACAACAAAAAAAAATAACCAACAAAAAAAACAACAATCTCAATCCAACCACCACTCAAAAAACAAAAAACTCAAACACCTCAACTCAAACAAACAACAAACAACAAACAGTTTACAAGTTGATAACATTTTCAACGGTGATTCAAAAACAATCCAAAAAACAACAACAACAAAACCAAAAAAACAACAAAACAAAAAACAACCAAACAACAGAACAAAAAACAAACAAAACATAAAAAAAACAAAATCAAACCCAAAAACAAACCCAAAACCCCACCCCAAAAAACACCCACAAACAACAAACTAACAACCCACCCCAACCCCCACAAAAAAAAACCAAAAAAACCAACAGACAACCAAAAAGACTCTTACATTTTTTCACCAAACAAAACCACAACAAAAACAACACACCCCAAAATCAAAACAAACAACAACAACAAAACCACAAACAAAACCCCAAAAAAACCAACAACAACAACCAAAAAAAAAAAACCAAACCCAACAAAAAAAAAAAAAAAAAAAAAAACCAACCCAACAAAAAAGAACACCACCACAACCCCAAAAAAAACAAAATGCAAAACACCACCAAACCACCAATCCACCTGCTCTCACTTCCATTCTTTCTTCAATCTCCGATACCAAACACACCACCAACCCCCACACAACACAAAAACAACACACAACCACCACCACAACACCCAAAAAAAAAAAACCACCCAACCAAACAACAAAACAAAAACCAAACAACACAAAAAAAAACACCACAAAAAAAGAGACAAAAACAACAACAAAAAGTAAAACCCCTCACAAAAAAGCAACCCCAAAAAAAAAGTAAAACACAAAAACAAAAAATACAAAAACATAAGTGGAAAAAAAAAACATGCACAGTTATAAACGCTACCAAAAAAACCAATAAGTATTCAAAACAATACACAACAAATACCCAATATACAAAAGTAATGTAAAACCAAAAAATCACTCTCTAAAAGCCAATATAGAATAAAACCTGAAATTAACAAAAAAAAAAACAAAAAACACAATTAATAAAAAACACACAAAAAAAAAAAAAAAAACCAAACACAAAAAAAGAAAAGAAATAACCAAACAAAGAAACACCAACAACCGAAAAAAGGAGGAGAAAAGAAAAAAACAGAAAGCAAAAACCAAAAACAGAAAAAAAAGAAAAAAACAAAAAAAAACCAGACAGAAAAAAAGAAAAAAACAAGGAAGACGAAAAAAAGAGGAACCCGGGACTCAAAAAGAAGGAACCAAAAACAAAAAAAAAAAAAAAAAAAAAGGGCACAAAGAGAAGGAACAGAAAAAAAAGAAAAAAAAACAAAGGCAAGCACTTTATCTGCACTGAAAGATCAGATTTAAAAATAATAAAAAATTATATCATTACCAGTGACTACGACAAAGGGTAGGGAGGACACTAGAGAAGGTGAGAAGACGATGTCGATTGTCCAGTGTTTTGAAGAGTAAGGCTCTAGAGGGTATGATCCAAGAATCTGACCAAGACTCGATGACCTTCACACGAAGTGACTTCCACATGACGCTGATGCACTCAAACTTTTTACCAAACTTGAAGTCGTTGTCGAAGGCAAAAAGTGCCCTTTCCAGAATGTCGAGCTTAACGATGGCACCACAACTTATATATTGTGTTCAAAGGAACACCAAGCTTAACCACGGTGTTGATTAGTTCTCAAACGAATGTCGAGGCTAATGAAGTTGCCTCGAAAAAACCTACAAAACAAAAAATTTTACAAAAAACATACAACAATGGGCCTTCTAAACTTTATCAACGATTCTCACAACAAAATGATATATGTTTTCATTCTAATGAAGTTCTTATAAAGTAAAAAAATCTAGATGGATTCCTAGAGCACTGAAGGACATAACGGGAAGAATATCGAGAAACAATCGCTAAATATATCAAAAAATTTAAGATTTGGATATGTCGTTAGGCGAAGTTTCAATCGCGCTAAAGCTTAATGGTCGTAAACAAGGCCACGTGCTTATATAGTATATAGAACTTAGGTTTAACAATTAAACCAAAATCTTTTTCCTTGACGCGAACAGGGAAATCCAAATATAAATTTTGATGAAGACTTAACGATTTTAAAAAAAAATCTTATAAGATTTCCCACAAAGGCTATGTTTTCTTCACTATAGTTGCAGCGAAGGTTACAGAAGTCGAATCAGCTGCAATATTATGGAGAAAAAAAAAGTAGGTAGTGTTTTATGGGAATAAAATAAAATGGCCTCGTAAAGGATTGCTAGATTTATATGAATCTCCTTTGAAATTACGTAGGTAAGGCAATGAAGCCGTATGAACTGCGATTGAAGAAGGAGAATAAAATATAAATAAATGCAATAGAGGAGGGCATTTAAAATATATATTTTAATATGGTAAATTAGAATTAGAATTTAAAAAAAAATTGAAAAAAGAATTACCATAAGGAAATATCTAAAAAAAATTGCATCTAAGATAAACTATAAAATATTTTGTTCTTAAAAAAACAAAGAAGAAGAAGATTAAGAACCTGTTCAAAATACTTTATTCAAGAGAGAATTCTAGCAGAATCTATCCTGCTTTGGTATCATGATAGAATTTTCCAAATAGATATGTAAAGCATTACAAGATATTGAAGAAGCAAAATATAACTGATTGATTATTCCAAGGATCAACTTTGTATAAATAGCAAAGTTGATCATTGAGAGCCATTGAAATATCACAACTCATTAAACCTGATGAAGATACCATTGAGTGTTCTCTTGACACATGGAGGAGTTCTATCCTAGTAAAACTTAAGAGAATATTCACTTATTCTAACAAGATGTTTAAAAAGTCAAATAGATGGATGCAAATAGATGCCTCAAATTTGTAATAGAAGAAGATATGAGCAAAACAAATTAAAGAAAATATGGATGAAGCAAAAAAAAACAAGTGGATGAACAAATGGAATATCAAGGTGAATCCATGTCCAAATAATAACAAAAATGTTAAGGAAAAATTTAGGGTAGTTGTGTGGGAAAACAAGTTAGGAAGAAATAATAATAAAAAAGTTATCTTTCTAAGTATAACCCTGCATACCACCACTTCCAAAAAAACCTATATAGGAGCAAATACCAATTAAAAAGCAAATATGCTCATGGCCCAAGTAAGGACTAGCTCACACCAAATTATATGTGAATAAATATATGGAAGAGACCAAAATAGGAATGGAAGAAGAAGATATATACCTTTTTTTTTTTGGTAGATAAGATACTATAGCATTAATACCGGGTTTTACAGGTTGACCCAAAACCTTTTAGAAAAATTAGCCCAGGGCTGTTGATGAACATGTCCTTACTAAGGATCCTATATATATAAAATATGCATACCGTCAAAGCCATTACATTCGGTAAGGCACATAGCCTATTCTAAAAAAGAAACTTCCCATACAACATTTTGGGTATACCCCGAGAAAACACACCTGCACCATAATTACAAAAAAATAAATGGACATAGATCCCTTCCTTGAAACAGTGGAGAAACAAAAATCTGCAGACACACATAGCAGAGTATTGAAAAAAACTCCCACAAGCTCTGTATTGACAGTTACTCTTAATAATTCTTTGGTAATTACTTTCTTCCATATATGACATGCTTTGGGACCACATCCTGTCTTGGCCAATCAGCCTTGGAGAAGTGAACCTGCTGGCTATATTTATGGTAGTGGCTATCTGGTGGTCCACGTGGCTCTAGTTCGAAGTCTTATATTGTCATTTCTTTCCTGCCCTATGATTATCAATCAACCTCAAATTACTAAGATGACTAGGAGCCATGTTATCTGACATGTGACTATCCCCATTAGTCTTTGTGGTATTTCCAAGCAGCATCCACCAAGACTGATAGCTCGAATAATTTTTATTGTGAGTCCATTTCAAAAAGAGATGGGAATACTCATAGCCTTCGAACTTACAGTGCCTTCCCTATTGGTAAATTCGACTATCATTCTTGGCATTCTTGTTGAATAAGCTCCTCTACTTTGCTCGGGACACCGTGTTCCCATTTGAAAAGTTTGTCACCATCGACACCCAAATTGGCCAACTTATCAACAACTTTGTTAGCTTCCCGAAAGACATGTTGGGCATTTTTGTCCTATCCTCCCTGGAAAAGGATCCTAGCCTCTTCAACAATTGTTTTAATCCTCCAAGGAGGTGTTTTCAAATTATTGAGGAGATTTATAACATGCATAGATTTTCCTTCTATGATCAAATTGCCTTCTAAGTCTTGAGTCATTTGAAGTCCTCTCCACATAGCTCTAGCTTCGACTTCGTTGTTCGTTCTTGTTCCCAAATATTCAAAAAATGCAAGCATCATATTCCCATTATGATCTCACACAATGCTGCCAACACCTACTCTGCTAGGATTGTCCTTAGCCGCTTCATCAAAATTAAGCTTAAACCAACCCGTAGGACGTGGGGACCACTTAACATTGGCTCTGGGGTTGACTACACTAGACATAGACTCATCTAACAAGGCTAAGCTTAAATATTGAGCAATCGTGGTCTCCTACAGATGAGGTTTACGTCTATCAAAAGGGATAAGGTTCACATTATCGTTGGCAAAGGATAGGATCCTAGCAATGATAGTTTGATGATCATGGATAGACTCATTAAAGACTCTATGGTTCCTTTATAACCACACCTGCCAAAGATAGTGATTGAGACAAATTTTCCACATGTATCTAAGTATTTGGCTTGAAAAGGGGCAAGGCCACTAGACAAACAAATCAAGTACGGTGGCTAGTTTAACCCAAGAAATATTGAAGGCCTGAAAAACCCCACTTAGGATAGTCAAGGAAAAAGGGCACTCAAGAATTTTTTATAAATGGTCTCCCAATTAGCCCTGCATAGATAATAGTGATTAGTGATACAAATACCTTTACGCATCATATTATCAATGGTTATAATTCTTCCTTGGATAACCAGCCATGAAAAGACTACAATTTTTGGAATTAATTTTTTTATCCAAACTAAGTCCTTTTGGAGGACAAAATCCTCGTCATCAAGCAGAATCTTGTAAGCTGATTTAACAATGAACTACCCATTTTCCGTAGGAGCCCAGGTCACTTGATCTTCCTTGGGTCTCATGGGGATAAACTATTGCCCGAGAATGTTACAAAGATCATTTTATTATGCTTGAAATCCCTGAATCCTTATTTTTTTCCACTTCATTCTGCCTTTGTCCTCAACCATATAATCGAAGACTTTTTTGCCAATGAGTTCTTTCGTGATATCTCTGATTCGAGCTAAGTTAGGATATTGCATCAGTGGTTCGTCCTTAGCCCACCTGTCATTCCAACAATTTATCCTCTCACATTGCCTAAAACCCATATTAAAACTTTTTTTATGATTTCCTTACAATTGAGAATTGCTTTACAAAAATCAAAACCTCTGATTGGAACTGAGTCACTTAGAAATCCCATATTTTGAAGATACTTTCGTTTGATGATAGTTGTCCATTTATTTTCTTGACCAAAAATGAGGCACCATGCCTGCTTAACTAGTAAAGCTAAATTCATATGAGCAATTCTCCTCAGACCTAAGCCCCCATTTTCCCTGGGTATGCACACTTTGGTCCATTGTACAAGGTGTATCCTTTTTTTCTCCTCTGATCCAGTCCATAAAAATTCTTTTTGAAGTTTCTTAATTTTCTGGAAAACCTTCACAAGGGCTTTGAAAATGGAGAGGAAATAGACTGGAATGCTCTGAAGAGAGGCCTTAGTGAGGGTCAACTTTCCTGCTTGAGATAGAAGATGACCTTTCCATCCAACAAGTTTTTTTTTAATTCTTTCAATAACCCTGTCCCACATTGACTCTCTCCGAGAACCAATAAAAAGAGGAAGACCAAGATACGAAGTGGGGAGGTTTGCTATATCACACCCTAAAATTTTTGTAATACTTCCTTACCTCTGAATGGGGGTGTTCAAGAAATATAACTTTCTTTTACTGAAATTAACTTTCTGACCAACAGCTTCCTCATAAATTTGCAAGATGTATTTAATTATTTTGGCATCAACCACCAATGCCTTAGTCAATATATGGGTATCATCGATGAATTTTTGGTGAGAAACAGCCCTTGTGAGAGATGTTTCCTTGATTCCTGATATTAGCCTTGAACTGTAAGCAATTTTTATGGTTCTACCTAAATATTCTGCCACAATGATGAATAACATGGGGCTTATAGGGTCCCCCTACCGAATTCCTCTATGACTTTGAAAGTAACCAATAGTTGTTCCATTAACCATAATCGAGAACCATGCTTTATAAATGCATTATTTGATCAAATTAACCCATTGGTGGTGAAAACCAAACTTAAAGAGGACAACAATCATAAAGTCCCAATTTAGCCTATCAAATGCTTTGCTCATATCAAGATTGAGGGCAAAAATAGACCTGTTAGTCTTATGAGAAGAGTGCAGAGCTTCATGAACTGTGATAACTCCATCCAAGATTGACCTGCCCTAGACAGAGCTTCCCTGTCATGGATCTATGATGTAGGGAAGAACATATCTCATTCTATTTGCAATGGATTTAGTTAGAATCTTGTAAGAAACATTGCATAGACTGATTGGCCTAAAGTCAACCATAGATTTAGGGGTTTGCTTCTTAGGAATTAGAGAAATAAAATTAGAGTTGAGACCTTTTGGGATATGATTTCTTGATTGGAATTATCTGACAGCAAAAATTACATCCTCACTTACGATGTCCCAAAAATATTGATAGAAACGAGAGGGAAAGACATCGGGTCCTGGGGCTTTTTCTGGCTCCATGCTAAATAAGGCTTCCTTAATTTCCTCAATAGAAAATGGATCTAGAAGCTTAAGGTTTATATCCTCATTTATTATGCTAGGAATGGATTGCAAGAGAATATCTTTGGCCTCCTCATTACACTATGATTCCTGACTAAGGATAGAATTGAAATAAGTTACTGCCACCTTTCTAATTTTTGTTAAGTCCTGAGTAATAGAACCATCTACTTTTTAAAAAAAATTATCTTGTTATTGATTTTGTTTCTAAGCGTGGTGTTGTGAAAAAACTTGGAATTTGAATCTCCATATTTCAACCAAAGAGCCCTTGATTTTTTCCTCCAATAGATTTCCTCACAGGCCAAAATGTTATGAAACACTGCTAGTTTTATCCGTTCCTCCTGCCTAGTAGTTTCATCAACATTACCATGTTGAATCCTCTGATAAATTATCTTAAAAATTTCAACAACCTATTTTTTATTTTCAAAGAGGTTCCCAAAGACCTATTTGTTCCAAGTTTGAAGCTTTTCCTTAACAAACTTTAATTTTCCAACAAGTTTAAAAGTTGCACTACCCCTGACAGGCTACTGCCACCACTGAATTAAGTTATCTCTAAAATTGGAATGTTTGATCCACATAGATTGAAATATGAAAGGTTTCTTGAAGGACAGAGAGTTAGGGATCTCCAACAAAATGGGATTATGATCAAAGGTAATTTTAGGAAGGGCTTGTAGGGTAGAATCACCGAACAGAGTTGTAGCCTCCTTTGATAGAAAAAACCTATCAAGCCTTTCTTGAATGAGATGACACCCTATCCATCGATTTCTCCAGGTATAATTCACTCCTCTAAGTTTTACATCCATCAACATGTTGGAGTTCACAAAGTCATTGAACTCATCCATGCTCCTGATAGGTGGTCCATTTCCACCCATTTTTTCTAAAGGGTAAAGAGGAGTGTTAAAATTCCCAGCCAAAATCCAAGGGACATTATTGAAGATTTCACTCAGATTTCCTAAGTACTCCCAAAGTAGAACTCTCCCTTGAATTGAAGTCAGGGCATAAATATTTGAAAGGATCCATGACTTGTTGTTGTTTATTTTCTTAAATAAAACACTAAGAACCCTGTCATATTTATGAATAATGGTGCCTTATACTATCTGGGGATCCCACAAAGTCATAAGGCCTCCATATGCTCCTATGGATAATTTGCAAACCATCTCCCCTTGATTCTAATTTTTTTTGCTACTTTTTTTACTGAATCTCATCATTTTTTGTTTCTTGCAACATGATAATAGTTGGATTCACTTGATTTCTTATTGCACGAACTTCCCTATGTTTGGGAAGGCCATTGAGGTCTCTCACGTTCCATGAGAGGAACTTCATTTATATTGTTTGGGATTTCTTCCTCTCCCCCTCCCTTGAGGGGGTTTTCCTAATTTGTTGTCTTCAGAACCCGAAATAACTTGTTGAAACAAGGTTCTCTATTTTCCATTGGCAATGTCATTATCAGTTTTATTTTTTTGATGCTCAGCATTTGATATTCTCCCTCTTCTTTTTTCACTACCAAAATCTATAGGAGACTTCACAATGCTCCTAGTTTGTTTAGGACTAAACTGGGGGGAGGCAATTTGTTGCAGAACTGGACTGCCATATTCCTCAGTCTGAAGAGTTTCACATATCTCCACCCCTACATCCAAATATTCTCTTTTTTTCTTGTATTCCTCTGGTCTGTGGGATGACCCCTCAATAGGATTCACCTGGCTCCTAGTGATGATGTTATGGAGATGAGATTTTTTATTTTCCAATGCCTCAACTTTCTTCCTAAGTTATTTAGCATTAGGCTTTCACTTTGGGATGCCCACTGGGCTTGAATTATTTTCAACATTGGGGCTTAAGGATCCCTACTTGGATGGTGATTCTAGAGATCGGGCATTAGAGTTTGGCTTTGTGATGCCCATGGGGCTTACAGTAATTTTAGCATTAGGGTTTGAGGATCCTGACTTGGATGGGGATTCTAGAGAGTCAAAAAGGTTAGCCTGAAGGTTCTGGGCTTCCATGTATTTCGATAATCCTCCTACTACCATATTGGATAGAATTGAAAATTTATTTGAAACTAGAGGATTGGAACTTACCTGAGTATTTTGGTTGCCAACAACCTATTTTTTTCCTTTGTCTTGTTGGGACCATGCACCCTCTCTTTTATTTTTTTGGTAGAAATAGTTTTCCTGATTGAAATCGCCTCTACCAGGGAAACTCCTCAAATTTCCTCTATATAGCATTCCTTGCTTTTGCTTTTCTCTATTCATTGCCAGGTTAGAGCATTGATTGCATAGATGTCCTTGATTTTTGAATTATGAATAGAATGTCGATCTGTTCTCATATTCTATCAATTATTTTTGATAGTATTCTCCATACTCTAGCTCCACAAACCTTGGCAATTCATTATCCAAATTAGCATTTACGTAGATTCATGCATGAGTCATCCTTTTCCTGGCCAAGGTCGCATGGTCAATGGAGATCAGGTCCCCTATAGTTCTGGCTATGCCCTGCAACCAATATTCATTGAATAACTGGGCAGGTAGACTCGGGAGATGAACCCAAATAGGGACAATGTTAATATTTTGCTTTTTAGGGTTGAAATCTTCACCCCATCGTCTGAGAAAAAGGATCCTTTTACCCAAAAACCAAGGACCTCATGTTAAAATGTGGTTAGCATCCTCCATATTGTTAAAACAGATAATGAAGAACCCTCGAGTTAGAGCTACCAACTCCAAGCTGCCTATCGGTCACCATTTACCCATCGCCCAAGCCCTGATAGTCTCCATGTTCGGCCTACCTCCCAAAAACTTGCCTACCAAGGAGAATTCTTCCATTGAAAGAAAAGGGTTCATGGAACTTGTCGGGGCCAAAATTTTATTATTTACTAGAACTAGGGATGGAAGAGAGAGAACCTACTTTCTTTTTCCTCTAAGAGTCTCAACAAAAGATAGCCACTTCTTGGACCCCGCATTGTCCTTCGTATCTTTTTT
>JAQPPZ010015075.1:0-52500 GCA_028583015.1 Wollemia nobilis
TATGAAATGATATTTTGTTTTGATATGTTGGACATAACTAGTGTGTATTATTTTGTTATATATATATATATATATGATCAGGTATTGTTATATGCTTTTGTGTCTTTGATCGAATGTAATTGAACCTGCATTTGTATTCTTAACTAACACAGGGACTGTGTTAATTCCTAGAGGGGGAGTATGTAACAACCCCGCTACTTGTCACCATTTTGTTTAGAAGAATTTGATACTGCGATGAGTTTTGTGGTGCAGGTGCAGGTTTACTTGTAGAAGTGGAAGAAGACACCCACCCCCTGACAGAGACTAAGGTTGGAGGCATCAGGTAAGGTGGGATATGATATCGTGCCTCATGCACCTTGGTCCATGGGTACATGGAAGCCCACCATAGGGATTTGCACATTCATATCATTCTACCTACTGTTACATTAAGTGCACATGTTTATGTGCGTATCATGTATGATTGTTGCCACACTATTTGCATGTTGCCTTTTGATCAACTTATCAATTTTAAAAAAAAGTGTTTTTATTTAAATATATATATAAGATAACAAATAGAAAAATGTATAATAAAAAAATAATAATAATAAAATAAATATTAAAAGAATCATATAAAAATAAATAAATATTAAAGGAATTATATAATAGTAAATAAATATAAAACATTATAGTTGTTGCTTGTTTCTTTGAGTGGAAGGGGACTCTTTATGATGTCTTAGGCAACAAGTATATGTAGTATAAAACAAAGTCCAAGTAATATATTAAATATATAATCAATATCGTCATTTGAATGGGAAATCAACTAAGGTGGAAATTAAGATAAAATATACATATAATAAATATGCCTCTTTTCCACTCGGATGAGGGAAACCAAAACCACATGGCCATGTTTAATCACCACTAGCTGGCATTGCAAGTTGCAAGGTGTCAAACTAAAATTGCACAACTCTTTTATAAAACAAGAGAAGGAACGTCAAATGGTATGTTCTTCCAGAGACTTTAGATTTGCACTCTAAAAGTTGCTAGTTGTCTATCGGAGAACTGTGAGATTGTCTATCTTCTGTCCAAGCCATGAAGAGTGCGGCCCTGCATCGGATATCCGTCAATGTTGTACAGGTTAAAATTGATTCCTTCTCTCTTACGGATGATTGTATGAAAATTGATTCCTTCTCTCTTACGGATGATTGTATGAAAATGTTTTATCACTGCATTTGGGTGTGAATAATTTTTAGAGAAAATCAATTTAATTTGAAAAAAAGCAAAATGTTGTGTGTGCTTAATTTATGCCGCTTCTGTATTTTCTATCTTTTAAAAAAAAACTTGGGAAAAGAAAATTTAGCTATGAGAAACTAGAAGTGAAAGATGTTGCATTTCAATTAGTCATGTTGGAATATTTTTTGGACTGCATATATAGTTGTTGTCTTCTGCATGATTTTACGTGAAAATTTGTTTTAAAAAAATATATGTTGTTCGAGGTTTATGCAAGAGTTTGGATTTTACGTGATTAAATTTTCTATTTTTTTATTTAAATTTTTTTTTTTTTTTTTTTTTTTTTTTTAACCAAAAAAAAAAAAACAAAAATAGTTTGGATATTAAATGATAGTAAATAAGTATTTAATTCGAATGAATATTCAAAATCTTTTAAAATTTGTTGTCTCGGCTTTCTTTAAGTTGTTCAAAAAAAATATGGATTCTAAAATTTTAGAATGACTCTTATAGTTTTAAAAGAGAAATGTTTTTTTTAAGTGGAAGTTGACTTATTAGTATTTAGTGGATAAGTGGCTAGGAGAGTAGAGTAAATGCTAGTATATTTATTCTTAATATAAACTTCTTTCTCCATTAGAGTAAATGTTAGTATATTTATTCTTAATATAAACTTCTTTCTCCATTAGAGTAAATGTTAGTATATTTATTCTTAATATAAACTTCTTTCTCCATTTAGTTCTGCCTTTGGGTAAACATATGAGGGTTGTGGTTGTTTTAAGTGTTATTTCTAAGGTTGTGGGTTATGTAATTCTAAATAGCCAGTATTAGGAAAGCATGGTGATTTTAATATTCTCAATTGTTGTGTGTTATGTTAGTCTTAGTATTTTCTATAGACATGTATTTAGGGAGCTTTTTAGAATATCATGTTATTTGTTTTAAATATTTAAAATATTCATTTAAATTATGATTTATGATTAAGGAAAAACTTATTAATTGAATGTGTATCATATTATCTGATGTTATTGAAAACGAATTTTTAAAACATAACCCAAATAAGAAGGATTTAGGACAAAACTGAAATAAACACTTTTCAAAAATGGAAATAATGAAATTTGTGTTCATTGAGAGCTAGTGCTTATCGAGGAGGATAACACTAACCCAACTCCGGAAGCTAGCAGTGGGGGCTACCGTGAACTGGTGTATCTAGCCAAGCATTGAACGAAGATTCTACTCTATTGAGGGCAATAGACAATGGTATGGGCCATCGCCTCTGGATACACATGGAAGGTATGTGAGGATGCTCACGAACCGACTCAGTTACGAAATTTCCACCTGGACTCATAACCAGAGAGCTGGTCTATGAGGTTGGAAGATCCAACGATAGATGGTATGGGCAACATTACCATCAACTAGAGTTGGAACTGAGTGATCCGGTCCATAACCATGCGATGGGGACCCTGGTCACACCTTAGTGGAAGGTCAATGATCAGTCACAGGCATAGCAACGCTAGTTCCAAAGAGTGAACATGATACGTTCTATCGGTATTGAGAAGAGAATTGCGAATTCTCAAGCTTTGGAATAGGGGAATTATTGTGTCCACTCTTCCAGGTGATATGGGCCCTAGAAGAGCAAACCCATGCCAAGATCTCAAACAACCCGAGGGAGGGATGAGGATCTTAAATGACACCATGTTGCGGGAAGTTGGTTGGTCCCGAGCACTTAAGTCACCATCTGCAGTGGTTGAAAAACTTGAAGTGCAATTCCTCTATGCCTTGTACTAATGTTCAATGGGTAAAACAACATTATGTGTGACATGTTAGAACGCTCTCACAAAATTGTTTTTACAGTGTGAATTGGACAACCAGGTGAGTAGACCTAGGTTGTGATAATCTTGTACAATCCTTAGTAGTACTAGCCTTTGGTTATGTTCTTATTATCTTCATTTTTCTCAAGTAGCATAAAATATTCTCCTTGCATTATAAATAAAAGTAGTATAGAGTGTATTTATCACACTTTAGTGTTTCAAGAGCAACACAATAATTAAAATCATATGGATGACATCCAAGGAAATTCAGGGTTTCTAAGGTATTATAAGAAAATAATTACTATGGAGGATCATCCTTGCACTTTAGGGTTTTCGGAACAACATGAAGGATGGATTCATGAGGTTGTTCCTTGCATTTTAGATTCTCTAAAGTAACATAAATATTTAGAAGATAAGTCTCATTCTGAACAATATAGAGAAATACAAGAGATTGATAAAGATGAAAGTGGTGATGAGAATGAAAAAAGGAGAGGAAGACCATCAAAGCATGAACAAAGAGAAAAATAAATTCAAAGGGATATTGATTTGGGAATCTAAATAAAAATATCATAGGTGTTAACAAGAAGTGGGGCTAATAGTTTCAAGCTTACTTGCAATGGTAAGGGTTTTGGCTTCTCTTTGAGAGGTCCAAGGTTCAAACCCCACTCAGTATGAGGGGATCGGGACCCCTCATAAAAACTTGTGTAAACTCATTGAAAAACAAGAAGTGGGGCTAAGCCCACTAATAAAAATAAAAAGTGATGATGATGAAAATGATATCATGGAATAGTAGGCGTATGAATAAGACCTCAAAAGAAGAGTTATTAAGGAATTAATAAGTTGTTATGGTCCTGAGTTTATTTTAATGCAAGAAAAAAATTAAGTAGTGAGGAATGTAAGGATGCTTTTAAAAATATGTTTAAGATGGGAGATTATCTCGCAATTTCTTGTATAGGAGCTTCACGTAGTATTGGGACAAATACAAATAGGATGGAAAATTGTTAGAAGCAAAAAATAACTGGATTGTTGGACTATTTTAGAGGAAAGAGGAAAACATGAAATTTGGGGTGATAAATATATATTCTCCAACTATAATCACTCCTAGTGAAAAATGTTGGAAGGACCTTAGCATATTTTTATCAAACACAATGGTGATTCATAATTGTGATCTGTAGATTCTTGGGGATGATTTCAACATAGTTTTATCTCCTTTGGAAAAGAAGGGTGGTAATCTAGGATGATATAAATCAATGCAAGATCTTGCTTCATTTGTATATTCAAATGGACTTTGGAATGTTAATCCTTCAAATTTTCAATATACATTGGATAATAGACAGATTGGAAAAACTCGTATAGTAGAAATATTGGATAGACTCTTGCTAACACATGGTTGCAAAAGAGTGTAATTTTTTCTAAAATATTTTATTATGAATAAGATCAAATTGTATACTTATGAGTTTAGCCTTAGGACAAAGCTTGGGTAGAAATTATTCAGAGATCAAGGAAAGAGTTGGACAAAAATGTTACTTAAAAAATATATAGGTTCTTTTGATGCAATAAAATTATTTAGGAAGAAAACCCTATCCAAAAGATTGTCAACATAAAACTTCATGTTAGATGGTTTTCAATTGATCAAGAAACATAATAGATGATCAATGACTCGAACCATACAAATTTTTTGCCCAATACTTGGTTGAAACCATATCCTCTTATCTTTGGTTGAAAATAAGAACCATTGACTTAAACATACTTAATTTGTAAATATCGGAAAATCAAAAACTATATTAACTTAATATTCTTTTAAATAAAATAGATTATTAACTTTAGTCCCCATAATTGTGGACTATGAGGAATTGTTTCATTTTCCATTATATTTGATTGCAATCATTCTTTTCCATGGAGAAAAGAAAGGGAACGATGCAAACGACGCAAAGGTATTCAAGAGTACGATATCATGTTTAACATCCACGCGGAAGGTTTAGAATCTTGATTGAAGTTTCACCTAGTTTAGAAAAAAAAGATGGTCAATGAATTGGCCGTAGCAAGAAAAAGTTGATGTAAACAATCTAAGCAAAAGCCACGAAAGGTTTGGAATCTTGATTGAAGCTTCACCTACTTTAATGGTCAATGGATTGGCTTGCGTGGTGTGAAAAAATAAAGACTTTTTATTTAAGAACCCTACAAAATTAGTGAGAGTCATTCTCATCCCTAAAAAATTGTAACCTTTCACCATTGGTGGCTTTTGCTTCACCTTTTTTTAGGGAAGAGAATGACTCCTCATTACTTTTGTAGACTTCTTAAAAAGAAGTCTCTATTTTTTCACACCCAATGTTTAGAAAAAAAAAACTATTCTATTAAAAGTATGTTAAGTATAATATTGATAAGGTTTAAAATTATATTCACTTTCGCTTTCGTTTTGTGCGACTAATTTATATGATAATTTTTTTTTAATTATTATATGCATACTCACGCACACAGAGTCCATCAACCCATCGTAAGGTTCAATTTGGTCTCTCAAATGATCATTTACAATAAATAATAAATTCATTTAAAATATATCCACCAACCTTTATCTTACCAAAAACGACCAGTTAACTTCTTTTAACCTTGAAAATCATGTTTTTAAGCAATATAAAATATGATTGAAGTATAATTTTTTAAAAAGATGTATAGGCTAGTTGATTACAGTTAATTTTTTTTTTTTTAATTTACAAGTACAGGATTTAAATCATAGGACTACAGGCGTGAAGAAAAGATCACCTGTTTATATACTCTTATCTGGTTTCAACTCGTTGTTGTTGATCCGGTGTGAAGAGGAAACCACCCATCGTTAAGGATCTGTACCGTAGCGTCTGGTAGGCACTCACAAGATTCAGCTACTACCTTTGCAAATTGGCACCCCAAGGTTTGAACCAAGTTTTTTCTTGGTAAATGCCTTTGCAAATTGACACTTCAAAATTTAAACCCAAATCTCTACAAAATTTAAGTCCAAATCTCTTCTTGAAAAAAAAAAACTGCAAATGGTGCGACTACCTATTGTGTTTCCTCGCAATGGCAAGGAACCAGCCATTGATGGCAACTTGCCATCACTCCATACCACCTCCGAAGTCACTTAGGAATTTCATATCGTGTGGAAGTTCAGTGCAGTACCAATCAACGAAAAGATTGTAAGTGTCTCATACCGAGTGTGTCGTCGCACTGTTGTCAAATGCTTACCGAGTGTGTCTTCCACTCAATTGAGGGTATACTGCCTGGTTTCTTCCTAAACTGGAAAATAATACAGCAAGAGTGTGGTTGCCAGTTTTCAGGATGACGGGATGATCGAGGTCTTTCAGGGTCAATCCACCAACATCCATGGAGACGGGATGGTCGAGGTCTTTTAGGGTCAATCCACCAACATCTAAGGACAACAACTCAGAAGATACGACCCTCCTCCTTCCATCTCTTCGCTTTAGATTATTTATGGGCTTCCCACTCACTATTTGGAATTGTGTCGGCCGCCGTCCATTACCTACGTGTTCACATGAAATTGTTTCCATTAAGAGCATTCAGAATGCGGTCATTGCTAGTGTCTTTAATAAAATGGGTGGTCGTCGTGCTCTCATTCGAGGTGAAATCCGTCGGAGGACTGAACAGAGATGGAACTCTTCTCCTCTCCCTTGTTCAACACTTGAACGTACCACTGAGTTGGAATTCTTCCGATGAACACCCCTGCCACTGGGAAGGAGTCACCTGTCATGCCGACCACACGGTACGTAACCTTCACCTCTCCAACCACAACTTTTTTGGAACGTTGTCTTCTGCCATTGGTGGCTTACACAATTTGAAGGAACTGTACTTGAATGCAAACAATCTCTCTGGAACAATTCCTCCCGAGCTTGGGAATTGCACAGAGCTGGAGTATTTAGATCTCTCCGAGAATAATCTCCATGGCCAAATCCCATTCCAATTGAGTGGCCTCAAAAAGCTGAGATGTTTGTCGCTGTATAACAACTTCCTTCACGGAAGCATTCCCAAGCCAATTTTTGCACTTCCCCTGTTGGAGGTGATTTACTTGAGCACCAACAATCTGACTGGACGGATCCCCTCAAATGTTGGAAATCTCACTAGCCTATCCAAGCTATGGTTGGGAGAGAACTCCATAGGTGGAGAGATACCTTCATCCATTGTCAATTGCAGCCATCTCACAGAGCTTTATCTGCACCAAATCCATCTGGTTGGAAAGTTGCCAGAATCCCTGGGTCAGCTTTCACAATTGTCTTCCCTCTACGTTACCTCCAATAAGCTCCAAGGCCGGATTCCCAAATCACTCGGTAACTGCAAAAATCTCCACGACCTTGAGTTGTCAAACAACAGTTTCAGTGGAGAAATACCTTGGGAATTGGGCAACTGTAGCAGTCTCGCAATCTTGTCGTCTGTCCAAAATCATCTGACAGGATACGTACCGTCCTCCCTTGGATTGCTGGGAGACCTGTCACAGCTTTACTTAAATGAGAACTTGTTGTCCGGCGTCGTTCCTGCACAACTTGCGAATTGTAGTAAGTTGGAAGAATTGAGTTTGCACACAAACAAGCTTGTGGGGTTTATCCCTCCGGAGCTAGGCCAGTTAAAGAGTTTACAAATTTTGTATTTGTTCGATAATTCATTGCAAGGCCCAATTCCTCAACAGCTCTTCGAAGCAGAGAACCTGGAGCAACTGCAATTGTACAACAACAGTCTCACAGGAAGCATATCTCCAAAAATTTCTAATCTCAAACGTCTGAGAACAGTAGGCCTCTTCGGTAATCAACTATCTGGCACAATACCACCCACATTGGGTGCCGGCATCAATCTCACCGAACTTGATCTAACTGGGAACCGACTCACGGGAACAATACCTCCAGCACTGTGCTCTTCGGGAAAATTGGAGATTCTAGTCATGGGAGGCAATCACTTGGAAGGAAGCATTCCTGCAGAAATTGGCAAATGTTCGAGCTTGAGGCGATTGAGACTGAGCGACAACAATCTAACTGGTATTATCCCTTTCGATTTCCTGGCTTCCAATCCTGTGATTGACTTCCTGGAAATGAAGAACAATAAGTTGCAAGGACGAATACCCTCAAGCCTTGGGCAGTGCAAAAATCTGAGCTCCATCGATCTGTCCATGAATCAGCTTGATGGTAGTATCCCTCCAGAACTGGGACAACTCTCAAAACTACAACGGTTGAATCTCTCCTCCAACAAATTGACCGGCCCCCTGCCTCCCGAGCTTGGCAAATGTGAACTCTTGTATATGCTGGACTTGAGTTTCAACCATCCCAATGGTGTAAAGAAATCCGAGTCTGCGATGAAGAATGTGAAGGGCCCAAAGGACCCAGTTCCTAACAAAGGATCTCCACCAAAGCATAACTAAGAAATGCAAGGGCATAGCGCCCTGTGTCTTTGTACTGCTTGCCTTCCTCTTCTGCTCATTTCAAAGCTAAGGTGGGTGATGCATGTGTTGTCCGTTCTGCTAATTTGAAGATTAAGATAGGTGTTGCATGGGTTGTCGTCTGTTTCTGCTAAGTTAGGTGCTGCATGTGCTCCTTAGTTTGGGGTTGGATATAGCCATATAGATTCTATTAGCCCTTTCTCTAACTCAGTCCCTCATGGATCTTCTCTGTTCTCAGCTCTCATTATGCTTGAAGTTTTGGTACAATGAATCTCAACAGTGAAGCTTAAGGCTGTGTGGAAATTTCTAATTTAATTATATTTTTTAAGTTTGATTTTTTATTTTGGTCATGTACTTTAGTGGAGGAGAGGATATCTAACTATACTTCAATGGAAGTTGAGATATAGAAGCATTCTGTTTTGGAATATAAAGCATATGATGATATTTGAGCTAGCTATGCAGATACTTTAATAGTGGAGTCATTGCAAGAATTGTTTGAAGAGGAGAAAGTAGAAGAATTCAGCTTCAAAAGCAGTAGCAAAAGATCAATGTTGCAGAATGAAAAATGATTGTGTCTAATTTTAGGGTTGGAAGCCACTATTTTTGTAAAGTTCCTGTTGCATAGGTAGCTTTTAGCCTTGTTAAAATCCTTCTATTCTATTCCTTCCTATATTCTATTTACAGAGAAGGCCTAAAAGTTTATTTTTTCCCTCTATTAAGATAAGTGTCTATTAATCAAATAGCATGAGCTCAAATGGTTAATATTGGGATCCTAATAAGAAGACCTGGGTTCAAATCTTATTGAACAATATGTGATGCCTTGATAATCCAATAACAATTGTTTATAGTCATGATTCCATTATTTAAATATATAAAAAAAAACTTGCCCCACTTCGAAGAAACAAATGTATTGCAATGTCATATAGAAAACAAAAGAGACTCAAAAGGAATTTTGAAAATGTATGCTGGTAAAGAGTTGGATCATGTTGTGGGAAACACCCATTATAAGCCTTAAGTGGACTTGCCACAATGTGTGGAAGCAACAACCAAGGAAGAAACAAGAGCAGGCTGAAAGGGTGATCAACTCCAAAATTGTTGCATTAGGAATTAGGTGTAGCCCACGTACATTGCTAAATGGAAGGACTTTGCTGAATCCTACACATTATGGATTACAGGAGAAGACTTGTTCAAGTTCAGCAAGAACGAGGGTTCAAAATTATTCTAGCCAGAGGGGAATGATGCAAATTCATTTAGAAAGGGGTAACCAAAACTTCCTGCCTTTTTCAGCTGTCAAAAGCAGGAAAACTTTATTAACTGCAGAGTCCTTTTTTTGTTTCTTTTCCCTGGAATGTAGAAATTGTACTCTTTTAAGAAAGAAATATGGAGTGAGGATAAATATTAGGGTGTTTTGGGCTAAGAAAAGAGGAGTAAAAATGGAAGGGGAAACAAGGGATGATGGGATTAAAGTTTTGTGGACATGCATTTTACACTTAAGCAATTTGTATGCTGGAATGGATGTACAATATGTTTTTTGCTTTTTATATGATGTGAAACATTCTGTCGTCCACTCCACCCATGCTTCATTTAGGGGGCCTATTTCTGTTTTTGTAACAGCTCTGCTCTTGTAACAACTTTGTTCTATTTTTTGGTGTTGTAACAGCTCTGCTCTTGTAACAACTTTGTTCTATTTTTGGTTTTGTAACAGCTCTGCTCTATTTTTGGGTTTTAGTGGTACCAAAAATAGGAGTTAGGGTTTGAGTTTTTGGAGGTTATATATACTGTGATGTATGTCTGTTTGAAGGAGCTTGGAGTTGGGAAAAATCAATTCTATTTTTTGTTCCAAGGCTTTTGTCATTTTTGTTAGTCTGTTGTCTTTTTGTGTTGGTTATTCTTTTGTTTCAGGGAATGGGGTTGCAGGGTCGAGAGATAAAGCGAGGGTCTGCATCAGTTTGATATTAGAGCAATTCAAGATGGCCCAAAGGGGAATCCGTTTGAACTGGGGAGGAAGAGGCAGGAGGAATGCAAGTCCAAGGAGGAATGCAGGTCCAAGGAGGAACAATGCAGATGAATGGCTTAGGAGGTTAGAAGCCATTGAGGCAAGATTGCGTTTGGATGATTTTGAAGATGAACAAGAAGACCAAGGGAATGTAGCCAAGGTAGTAGACCCTATGGAGAGGCTTATTGAAGTTGTGTCCAAGCAAAGCTCCAAAGTGAAGATTGATATTTCAGATTTTAAAGGAGAACTTAATCCAGACTTATTCATGGATTGGATTCAGGAGTTGGAAAGGTTTTTTGAAATGGAAGGTATGGATGAAGATGATCCGAAAAGGGTGAAGATTGCAGCCTCCAAGTTGAAGTCTCATGTTGGCCTATGGTGGGAGAACTTGTAGAGTTCTTGGAGAAGGCAAGGAAAGAAAAAAATCAGATTGTGACCCAAGATGTTGAAACATTTACGGACTTGATTTTTGTCATCTGATTATCAGCAAAAATTGTTTAGGGAATTTCAAAACCTAAGGCAAAGGGATCAATCCATACAAACATATATCGAGCAGTTCATGAGGCTCCAAATTCGGACTGATCTACAGGAAGCAGAAGAACAAGTAGCAACTAGATATGTTAATGGGTTAAGGTTTCAACTCCAATATGAGCTTGCCTTAGTTAAGTTACCTACAGTAGATGAGGCATATGAATATGCTTTAAAGGTGGAAGAGAAATTGAATCGAAAGAGCAAAATGAGTAAAAAGGGTGATGTTAGCCAGAATAGAGAAAGAGGGACTTCCTCCAAACCTACCAAAGAAGAAGAACCTGAGGGGAGTATGAATTCTGACTTCAGAGGAAGAGGAGGTTTTAGAGGTAGAGGAAGGGGATGACAATATTTTGGAGAATGGAAACCCTTAAGATGTTTCATATGTGATGAAACCCACAAGGCCATGGACTGCCCACACAATCCCAAGAGGGCTATGGTAGCCCAAGAAGAAGAAGGAGAAGAGCCTCCAACTGATGAAGTGGAAGTAGAAATAGTAAATAACTTGATGTTGCTTAGAACTCTAATAGCAGGGGATAACGAGACCCTAGAAGCTGAGTGGAAAAGGAAGAGCATTTTTCGAACAAAATGCAAGTGTAGAGAGAAGGTGTGCAAGGTGATTGTAGATGGTGGGTCTATCGACAATCTAGTAAGTAAAGAAATGGTAGACAAACTACAACTTACTTGTATTCCAAAATCTAATCCTTACAAGATCTCTTGGTTAAAAAAAGATCATAGTGTGCTGGTGAATATGTCTTGTCTTGTTGCTTTCAAAATTGGTCCTTATGAAGATAAAGTGCTTTGTGATGTAGTACCTATGGATGCATGTCATTTGTTACTAGGTAGGCCTTGGCAGTATGACAGGAATGTAATTCACCATGGCAGAGAAAATACCTATGAAATTCAACATGGGAATAAACGCCATATTTTGAAGCCTCTCAAAGGTGAAGACTCAAGTGAAATAGCAATCCTATCTTTGTTTATGATGGGCTGGAAAAGGTTCCACAAAGAGTCAAAGGGATGAACCTGCTATCTTTTAGATCCTAGAGGGATAGAGAAATCTAATCAGTATAAGGAAACAATCTCATTAGAGGTGCAAAAATTGCTAAGTCAGTATTCAAAATTGAGCCCATCTGAGCTACCTGCTGGTTTACCCCCATCTAGAGGCATTACCCATCAAGTTTATCTGGTTCTAGGTGCTAAACTCCCAAATCAGGTTGCGTACAGGTTGACACCTCTAGAGAATGAGGAAATGAAGAGGTAGATTACTGAATTATTGGAAAAGGGATTTATAAGGGAAAGCATGAGTCCATGTGCTACACCTGCTTTACTCTCCCCCAAGAAAGGAGGCCATGAATGGAGATTATGTATGGATTCTAGAGCCATTGAAAAAATCACTGTGAAATATTGATATCCCTTACCCAGAATGGATGATATATTAGATTGTTTGTCAGGTGCAAAAATCTTCTCCAAGATTGACCTTCGAAGCGGATATTATCAGATACGAATCCAAGAAGGAGATGAGTGGAAGACAAATTTTAAAACCAAGGATGGCCTATTCAAGTGGATGGTGATGTCGTTCGGATTGTCCAATGATCCAGCTACTTTCATGCAAACCATGAATCAGGTATTTAGACCATATATTGGGAAATTTGTTATAGTCTATTTTGATGATATTCTAATTTTTAGTAGAACTATGGGAGAGCATGTAGAGCATTTGAGAGTGGTGCTTGACACACTTAAAGCTGAAAGGTTGTTCATCAACCTTGGGAAGAGTGAGTTTTGCAAAGATAGATTGGTATTCTTGGGTAATGTGGTCTCAGTTGATGGATTGAGCATGGATACAAAAAAATTTAAGGCGATTCTTGAATGACCTACCCCTCAAAATATCACAGAGGTTAAGAGCTTCCATGGGTTGGTAAACTTTTACAAAAGGTTCATCAAAAATTTTAGTGGGATAAGTGCACCCTTGATAGATTGCACAAGAGGGAAGGTCTTTACTTGGACAAAGGCAGCGAACATGAGCTTTGAACAACTCAAAAGGAAGGTAACAGAAGCTCCAATTCTGGTTGTACCATATTTTGATAAGCTCTTTACAGTTGAGTGTGATGCTTTAGGAGTAGCTATCGGAGGAGTGTTGAGTCAAGAAGGTAAACCTGTAGCTTTTTTTAGTGAGAAATTGAATGATGCAAAAAGGAAATATACCACATATGATAAAGAATTCTATGTTGTTGTACAAGAATTAAGATATTGGATACATTATCTTTTACATAGGGAATTTATTTTTTTGACTGACAATCAAGATTTGAAGTATATAAATTCCCAAGCTAGGTTGTCCCACAAACATGCCAAATGGGCTTCATTCTTGCAGACCTATACTTTTGTGGTACAACATAGAAGTGGTAAAACCAATGTGGTGGCTGATGCATTAAGTAGGAGGCGTTATTTGTTGATTGCAATGAGCAATAGGTTGGAGGGCTTTGAAGAAATGAAGAGTGAATATGTAGATGATTCACACTTTGGTAAAATTTATGCAGCTCTCAATAAATCTGACCATACAGGTATGCACTCCTTTGAATATTATTTGTTGGTTGATGGATTCTTGTTTAAGGGGACTCAACTTTGCATACCCCTTGGATCTAGGAGAGAAAATTTAGTGAGAGAATTGCACTCGAGTGGATTGAGTGGACACTTTGGAAGGGACAAGACCTTTGGGTTGGTGAATGAAAAATTCTTTTGGCCTAGTATGAGATGAAATGTGCATAGGTTTATTACTACTTGTAGGGTGTGTCAAATTGCAAAAGGGGGACAACAAAATATAGGTCTATATATGCCACTACTTGTGCCCAAAGAACCGTGGACTGATATTTCCATGGACTTTGTGTTGGGCCTACCTAGAACTCAAAGGAGCAATGATTCAGTGTTTGTTGTGGTAGATCGCTTCTCAAAAATGACACACTTTATACCTTGTAAGAAGACCAATGATGCTAGCCAAGTAGCCCATTTGTTTTTTAGAGATGTAGTGTGGTTACATGGTATTCCAAAAACCATAACCAATGACAGAGACCAAATTTTTAAGCCACTTTTGGAGGTCATTATGGAAGAATTTGGACAACAATCTGCAATATAGTTCAGCATACCACCCCCAAACTGATGGTCAAACCGAGGTGGTGAATAGGAGTTTGGACAATCTCGTGAGGTGCTTAGTTGGTGATCATCCTAAACAGTGGGATTTAGTGATATCTCAAGCTGAATTTGCTTATAATTCTAGTATTAACAGGTCTACAGGTAAGTCACCTTTTCAAATTATCTTTGGTTCAAATCCTAAGGGATTTGTGGACTTAATTGACCTTCCAATAAACCCACATGGCAGTCAAGATGCTACAGATTTTGTGGAGAATATTCAAGAGATACAAGAATAGGTTCAGCAAAAATTGTAGAAAATGAATGAATAGTATAAGAAACAAGTAGATTTGCATAGAAGGGAGAGAATTTTCCAAGAAGGGGAAATGGTCATGGTGCATTTATGCAAGGAGAGATACCCCAAGGGACTTATCACAAATTAAGACCAAAGAAATTTGGACCTTGCTGAATTTTAAAAAGGATTAATGACAATGCTTATGTGATAGACCTCCCAGAAGAATTTGAAATTAGTCCTATTTTTAATGTGGCTGACCTATATCCCCACTCCAGAGAGACAAATGATGAACTGAGGGAGGTTGAACAACTTGAAGGAGAAGATAATAGCTTGATCAAGAACCTACCGAAGAAGAAAAGAGGACAAGTTGAATGAGTGTTGGATACCAAATTGGTGGCTACGTGATCCAGGTCATACAAGTTGTATTTTGTCAAATGGGAAGGGCTGCCAGACTCCTATAATTCATGGATTTCAGAGGTTTATTTGCTTAAATACACCAAGAATAACTTTGAATCGGGGCTTAAACCAGAAGTTTCATAATTCTAAAAGTTGGGGAGGATGATGTGGAACATTATGCTGTCCACTCCACCCATGCTTCATTTAGGGGGCCTATTTCTATTTTTGTAATAGCTCTGCTCTTGTAACAACTCTATTCTATTTTTGGTGTTGTAACAGCTCTGCTCTTGTAAAAACTTTGTTCTATTTTTGGTTTTGTAATAGCTTTGTTCTTGTAACAACTTTGCTCTATTTTTGGGTTTTAGTGGTACCAAAAATAGGAGTTAGGGTTTGAGTTTTTGAAGGTTATATATACTGTGATGTATGTCTGTCTAAGGCAGCTTGGAGTTGGGAATAATCAATTTTGTTTTTTGTTCTAAGGCTTCTGTCATTTTTGTTAGTCTGTTGTCTTTTTGTGTTGGTTATTCTTTTGTTTCAGGGGACAGGGTTGCAGGCTCGAGAGATAAAGTGAGGGTCTGCATCATTATATTTGTTGGATATAAATTTTGTTTCCTTCCAGGGTTTGTGTACTTTTTTCCCTCTGTTGTGGGCCTTAAAATCTGTGTAAAAGTTTTATATGCGTCTAGTGGAAATTTTGTTGGGTTCTTCTTGTACAGTACACTTGGAACAAGACTTTTATATTCATGGTGGAGCAAGCAAACCTTTGGATTTGACCAGATGGTTAGGACAATGCGTAATTGCAAATAGTAGCGACCATTTCTTTTATTTAGAATACAAATACCATTGTTTTTCCTTGCATCAAATGGTATCCCACTTATTATGGCTCAAATGGGCATGCATACAAGTTGGTGTAGAACAGGCACAAGGAATGTTTGGAGTAAAGAGACATTGGTGTGGAGATCCTTCACAGATTGGAAACATTAGAGGAAATATTGTAGCAAAAGAGATTAAAATTTGATCAAGAAAGTTTGAGAATGCCAGTTGGTATGATGGACTGATGGACAGACTAATAAACATTCTGACTAAGTAGCAAAATAAAATCAGAGCAAAGATTTCAGAGTTTAAGGGAGAGTTGAATCCATGTGTTTGTATATTGGGTTGAAGAGTTCAATAAATACTTTTATGTGGAGAATACCAATGAAGATGATCCATGAAGAGTAAGAATTCCAATGACAAAGTTGAAGTCACATGTTTCTTAGTGGTGGGACAACCTACAAAATGCTAGAAGGTGGTAAGGCAAGGAGAAGATCCAAACCTGGTTTAAGATGTTAAAACATCTAAAGACCAAATTTAATATCTTCTGATTATTATAAAAATTGGCACAAAAAATCCATAATTTAATGCAAAGAGAAGTGCCAATGCAAGGCTATACAAAACAATTTATGAAGCTGCAAATATAGTCAAATATACACGAAGATGACTAGAGGGTCATCGCAAGGTATTTGAACATATTGACATATCAACATAAAGATGATCTAGCAATGGTGAAGGTGTGCATGGTTGATGAGACCTACCAATATGCCTTCAAGGGCTAAATAGAAGTTGAAACAAAGTGGATAAAAGGTGGAGTGAGAGACGTGGCCATGCTCCTTCTAGGGATAAATGATATTCCTCTCTATCCATCTCATGTGAATAGTTTGACAAAGGCAATGTACAAGGTTAAAAATTGATCAGTAGGGGTCAATTAGAGTTCCTCAAGGCGTGATGCCAAAGTCGCTTCAGAGCATCACGTGTAATGCCCATTTGCATTACTCATCAGATGGGTCAATGCCAACTCTTGCTTTGTTCCAAGACTACGCTAGCACCAATCTCCAAGTTTGGAACAAATAGTATGTTAGTGCCAAACCATCTTTGGTTCCATATTGTACCACCAAATCATTGATGTCCATTTGGCTAGAGCCTATATAGAAATGACAAAAGTCATTGGTGTCTATGAGAGTATGAAAAACAACCAATGACAATGCATTGCATCACCATCAGATGAACATTGTAGTTGTTTCAGACCAAGTCATCCACTTGCATATATCAAGAACTTGCACCTGGATTTCCAAAGCACAAAAAGCAGATTCTTGGTTGTTTCTTGATAGTTGATACCACCAACATGCATTAGAAGCTAAAGCGTTTCACCTTCCAACTTCTTTGTAACATTGTATATTCCATATAAATGTAGCTTAGGACTTCTCAACAAAGAAAACAACCCAGGACTTCTTTGTGCCTTATCTTTGGCTTCTTGCCATTGTTATCGTACCTTTGTAGATCAAAGTTCTTTGTTTCTTGTCATGCTAATTGTATTAGAAATTTGTAATGTCATATCATGATTAATATAAGATTTTAAATTTTGGAGAGTATTTTGACATTTGCAACATTCTTTGTATATGTGTACTAAAGTGCATTTCATCCAAATAGTATGCCCAAAGCTTCCACAACATCACTTTGACTATAACTTGCAAGGCTCAACTAGCTTGTCCTACAAGTTGTCCATTGTGCCAACCATATTGGGCCCTAGTGTGTAGACCAAGTTGGCATTAGAGCTTCTTTTGATCCACAAAATATAGGCAAAGCCAAAGCACTCCCCACTCACTCCTTGACTTCTCACACCTCATCATTCCTTGTAGGAATCCTTGTCTAGTACAAGATCTCCTAGTATGCTCCATCATTGGATGCCCATCCACATGCATTCTTGGTGCAAGAAGCATGGTCTCACACCAATTTCTACATTCAAACCCTGAAGCATGCCACCCTTAAAAAGGAACTCAACCAATGTTGGAGTTAATGTTTCAACATGAAACTAAAACCTAGGACATCAAGAATCTAATTTGAGAAACTCTAAAGGAACATAGACCCACTCTATTTGGGTAGTTTTGAGATCTCATGCTTTTATTGATAGCCTCACCTACAACTACTAACCCTATATCATTCTAGAGTAAAAGACCTTTGAAGGTGCAGACCAATGTCGACATTCTAGTATTCTTAGGTCATATTAATACCAACGAGTTGTAGACTTGGCTTTATTGACTACATGTATACTACATTGCCAATTGGTTCTTCTATGTTGACAAGTTTGCCTTTGTGGATTTGAAGATGTTGAAACCAGTTTTTTACTTTTATAAAGCCACTAGAAACAGGCTAGAAGAGTTAGGTAATCCTATCTCTTCTTGGAAAAACTATGTTCAATTGGTTTATTTAGGAAGACAAGTACATGAGCTTAAGAATTTATGGCAACATAAAGACCAAATTGTAAGTACACTGATAAGTTCCATGATCATATACACTAACAAGTTCCATGATCATCTCAATTGCCTTCACATCAAAGAAGATGAGAGACACTTGGTACTCAAGTATGTCAATGATTGACACTATCATGTTTGGTCTAATATGGAGTTCATTTCTAACAATTCTTTGGCATAGGCATAGCATCTTGCATCCAACTTGGAGAAATCAAAATTCAAACAAAAAGACCCTGTCATTACCTACAACATGCCTCAACAATAAAACTAAAGCCACTAAATGCTTGCTTTCTTGAAGCGCTCATGCCTAAGGGACCTCCTATGCCATCCAAGCCCATGCCACTTGAGTTGTAAAACAAGGGCAAGCAAAAGGTAAAAAATAAATTGTGCAACCACCATAAAGCCCACACTCACAACAATTTAGAGTGTCAAGCTTAGTAGAACACACTGGTGGTCCATCCAGAGGAGCATGAATGTTCATCTCCATTTTATGGAGAATAGAAGGCAAACATGAAATGCTTGATCCCAAGAACTCAATAGGTAGATAATGCATCAAAATTTTATCCCTTTGAAGAATGAGGGTGCCTCTTCAACACTCATTGGTGGGTGAAGGGCAAGCCCCTTCACATCATCATTGATACTCGAAGCCAAAAAACATCATCTTATAAGACAAAATCAAGCGCCTTGACCTTCAAACCATGGTGCATCCTCATCCTTACTATTTCACTTGGCTTCAACTAGGAAAAAGTATAAAGGCTAGGCATCATTGCATCCTCAAGTACAATACCAAAATTATGCACATCACAATCGTCTATGATGTGGCACCATTGGATATATGTGATGTCTTTCTAGGAAGACCTTTAACTCTTTGATCGCAAGGCGACCTACCAAGCCTATCCATAATAGTGATTAGAGCACATCAAAGAGATGACCTACATGATTCCTCAATGCCTACTCAAAATAAATTGACTCTAGTTTCAATAAAGTAGTGCAATAATTTGATCTCACATGTGTAAAAGTTTATACTTTTGATGGTTTGATCCTAGAACTAAGGTGTCAATAAGTTCACCTTTTTTCCCCCACACATTAAGGTATTGAGTAGGGGAACAAATGATGAAATTGATTGGGCTATCATCATCTATGGACTAGTGCAGTGCTAATCATGTATCCATTGATGAGATAGAAGAAAGAGATGTTGGATTGGGCTATCATCACCTATAGACTATCATGATGTTAATCATGTCACTAGTGATGAGATAGAAGAAAGAGATGTTGGATTGGGATATCATCACTTGTAGACTACTATCATGTTAATAATTGGTGATGAGACAAAAGGAGGAAGTGATAGGGCTATCATCACCTATCATAGTGTTGATCGTGTATCCCATGATGAGATGGAAGAATATGGTTTTTTTCCATCAATGTTATGAGGATGACACAATTTTCATCATAGAGCTCAAAGTATGTGATAGATTATTCTTGGACATCTTATAAACCATTGAAGGAAAGGAACTATGTAGATCTATTGCATGGCATGTTTACATACCCCATGCCCTCACGAGTTTATAAGGTGTTCACAAATATCAATAGTATCTACAATGCTTATAGCATTCATCATGTGGAAAGGGAGAGAGTTGTAATATGGAAGAATGTGGTAATTGATATAAACTAGATAATTTTGAAGTGCTTCCTATACCTCTTTTGTATAAAAGTGGGGAATAAGAGAGATTATTTAGTATTTGCTTTTGCATAAAAGGGCTATAAGAAACACATGAATAGTTGATGAAAGAATATATAAAGATAGAAGGATGGAGAGAGAAGTATGTGAGAGATCACTCTTGAGGATGATGGACCTTGTGAGTCCATTGCTTAGTAGCTCTATAAGGTATTATGCACTTGCCTAGTAGTGGACCTACAAAGTCCAACATCTATTAGGTTTATAAGTAATTTGAGAGTGATAAGATGGTAATTCTTGAAGATAGTAGAATTAGTTGATTTTGAGACAAATTGATAAAGAGAGATGGTTGCACAAACCTACGTTTGATTCACAACGAGGTGACTAGGGGGCTCACTTGCATCCATCACCTAGTGCAAGCACAATGTAAAATAGACTATTATTGACTAGGGTAATTATTTTCATCATTATGGATTCTTGACTTGATATGCAACAAGTAGTCTAGGCACATGCAAACAAGCAAACATGAGATCAAGTAGTCATGCAAACAGACGACCATGCAAGCAAGCAACGACAGGAAAATAAATGTAATAAGTAGTCGATGGACATTTAGATGTAATATATTTTTAAATACATTGTATTTACGGGTTCTTTAAATTCTCTCATTAAGTGTAGCCAGGTGGTAAGTTCCTAAACCAAAATTAGCGATGATTATAAATGGACCTAGCCAATTGGGATTAAATTGCCTTTAATCTTGGCTTTGGTATTAGTATTTTATTGGTTCTCTTTGAGATCTACATCACCAATTTAAAAAAAAAAAGGTCATACCTTTTTTCCATAGGCAAGCTTGAGCCTTTGCTAGTAGACCCATAGATTTTTTAACATATGGATCTACTTTTTGTCAAGCAGTTCCAACTAACTAAGATAGGTATGATGATATTTATTGTTGATAAAGGCATCTTGTAATAAAATACATAAGGAAGACACCTCCAACCAAAAGGGAAAGATGGTTTGAGTCCCATAGACCAAGGCACAAGGTGTTGCAACAATGGAAGTTCAAAAACTAGTGTAATAGGACCATAAAGTAGGATAAAGATATAGATGCCAATCCCAACCAATATTGTTGATAATATTTGTAAGGATCTTGATTAGGTCTTCGTTGGAAGCTTCAACTTGGCCATTACCTCGTGAATAATAAGGCATTGATCATTTGTGCTAGATATTATACTTAATGTAGATTTTTAGGTTATCCTTATTTTTGAAGGGTATCCCATTATTGAAGATTAGCATGGAAGAGATGCCATGTAAACAAAGAATATGGTTAAGAATAAATTTGGAGACTTGGACTATAATACATGAGGACAAAGGCATTGCTTTGAATCACTTGGTGAAATATTCAATTATTGATATGATGAACTTATGCTTATCTAACGACATCAAATTTATCTTGCTAATGATATCCAAATCCCAAATAGAGAAGGTCCAAGGGGAGGTCAAGGATTGGAGGTCTTAGAAGGATGTATAGATAAGATTGCCATGTTTCTTACACTTATTGAAATGCCTGACATAGTCACAAGAGTCCCTCTTCATGGGGGGTCAATAATAACCTATATGTAGGAGTTTCTTAGCGATGGTATTTTTGCTAAACTGGCCAATGCATGATCCATCATGGGCCTCTTGAAAACCTATCTAGGATTCAAATATGGCTAGGCATCTAAGAATAATTCCATAAAAGAAGTGATGGTATAAAATATTTCCAATGATGACATATTGACAAGCATATTGCCTCAAGTTTTTACGTTCATTATGGTTCAAACCTTTAAGAAAGGTGTCATCCTTAATGAAAGAAAAAACATCCTTATACCAAGGATCAAGAGGGGAAGATGTATCAACAACAAGGACCTTTAAAGGAATCTAGCTAGATTCAAATATCATTGGTTCCTTAATCCATTGAATAATTATTATAACATTCTCATCATCTAGATCAAGAGGGATAACGAAAGCAATTGTAGATATAGCTTTAGCATGATGATTGATAGACCATGGAATGGTGTCAATGGTAAACTCGTCAAATGATATCATTAGCTTATCAACAATATATTTTACAACATGTTTTGTTTACAACATGTTTTGTTTCTCAATATGGATGTTATTGTTGCAGTGCAAAAGCCATCTATACAAACTCCTAACAAGTGGACCTCTATGCAAATATTATAGCTTCCCTATCCAAAAGAAAGAGTTATGTGCATGTATTTAAGTTTTATTGCCTCCACGATGCAAGTTCCAACTACCAACCTACGTACGAGACCTCATCATGATGCCCACTGTTCCTTGCAGTTTCAATACTCACACTAGAATTTGAGCAAAGCTGTTGGGGATCAAATACGACTCAAACATGATCATGCAGTTAACATGCATTCTAAGTTTTAGCAAAAATTCACACACATAAATGTAATGGGCTTCACAAATCCTCTCACACAATATTAACACAGAAGCTTCCTTTACATTCCTTTTTTAAAGTAACACCAGGCTACATTTCCAATTTATTCAAAGCAAGGTTTGACATATCACATTCCTTCTACTACAAACTATGCTACGACGTCATGACAATATCTACAATATTATTTCTCTAAATTATTTTATTTTACTGCAACAACCAGCCCACTCTGGCTATCCATTGCACTAAACATAATACTCATAGACAAGCATTATGTTACCAAAATAGCAAATATTTCAAATAGCAGAAGCAATGTTTTTTTTCATTGCCTTCATTTTCAACATTCATAACAGTAAATTAACAACCATTCTATGCTCACATATTCTATTTAAAACATATTTTCATTCATAGAACAACACATTCAACCCATAAGGTTCACTTTCACAACCCAAGGTTTCATTTTCACACGCCAGTGGCTCATTCAATCATAAAAGAAGTCTAAAAGTATTTTCCACACAGTAATGAGCAATATTACCAACCTGTAAAATTCGCTTCACTACCTGTAGCAAATCCTTGCCCTGAAGATCTCATACCTCTTTTCATCGACGAACGATTGTCCCGAATACTTTTTCTTTTCCTTTTTTCTTTTCGTTGTGTTTTTCTCTTTTTCCTCCTTTGTTTTTCCCTTGTCTCCAACCGAATGCACTTAATGATTCATCATGGTTACTTCCCATATTCCTGGCACACCACCATATCCATTAACAATAATAACAATAACATACCTTCCACTAGCACGAAGTTCATCATCTTATGAAGTTCCCAACAAGAATATTCTTTTTCAAAGTTCAACCAAAACAACAAACAATGAGCAAAATAAAATATTTTTCACCCTCCACAAAGCAACAAGGTTAGAAAAACACTACTCTCTACGTGGATATAATTTCGGTCTTCAATCCGCCCATGTTGTTTGCCATCAAAACCAAGTGTGGAACCTCACTTCCCTTTATCTATTGTTCACCATAACTATATATATACAATAATGCGAACAAAACAACACAACCATCATACCTTTGCATAACGTTTCTTTTTCTTTTAAAAAGGTAAGGTATAGAATAACTATTTTTCTTTATATTTCTTTTTCCTTTATAAAAATCACCTTTCCCTAGAGTCATGACAATATAAAGGTAAAATTTATCCAAACCAATTAAAGGTAATTTTTCAAGACTAAAACATCTTCTTTACCACCTTTAATCACACAAGCCAACAATAGAATATTTCAAAAATCAGACATACACACTCATGCATCAATAGCAAACAACCACATGCCTTTTCAAACTAGTGGCTCCCATCATCATCACCACCACAAAATATTTCTCATTCATTGCCAACATGCAATATTCAAACCAATTTAACTCACGCAATAATGCACCTAAATGATATGCAAACGTGAGTTTCCATGGTCTCATGAGCCGAATCATCACTTCCCCTTTTATATTTTCCACCGACTTGTTTCCTTTCATTGCCTTCCTGCGGCTAACTTGCACTCAAAGAAGCTATCAACAATACCTTGTCCCACAAGAAAAGGTAAATATTTACATATTTTATTCTTTTTCATTAATCGTGCGAGGAGGGTCATTACATCCTCCCTTGCTAGGGATAAACACAGTCCCTGTGTTTAAATTTAGGTGAAGTAAAAGAAAAACTTATGAACATTCTTTAACTTCTACTTTTATGCAATAACACTAAATCAAATTTCACTTGCCCATTTGATTCCAAATATTGCCCATACATTTTCCATCATAGAGAAAAACACATCATTTTGTTTTATGATCACCATATAATCACATAATTGCTAGAGATTGCATTCAAAATATACATCTCATTTATCATATCTAAGAGCTAATGATAAAAGGAGAACTTGAAAAGAATGTAGGATTTCATCACAATGAAAAGCATAGAAAGGGAAAGTAGCAGAAGAATGTTGGACATTTGAGGTAATTTGAGGCATTTTATGTTGTCATTGATGTCACATGGATCACATTTGGTTTTGGTGGCCAAAATATTTCATAAATAAGCATTTATGATATTTTGGAGAGCATGGCTATTTACAGGGTTTTTATGAAAACCAAGGCAGGAAAAATAAAAGGTTTTATTTAAAACCATGGTGGGCTTATGTGGAAAGGGATTTTCTTAAAAGCCAAGGTGGAATTTTGTTTCATCGAAAAAGGACCTCCGGTGATGAAGATATTAAAGTTTAAAGTTTAAGTTTAAATTAATGGAGGGCCGACCTATGTGCAATTAATGGAGGTTGGCATATATATATATATATATAAAGGTTTCAATTTATTTTGGAAAGGGGGCATATTATATATCGTCGGAAAGCTTATTTCGAGGGCTATTTGACTAACTTATTTAGAAGGAGAAATAAGGTGTGTGTAAAGAGATATTTCTGATTTTGCAAAGGGGTTCCAAAAGTGAAGTTTGCCTTGTTCTTTTTCAAGAGGATTAATTCTTTCATGAGGTGACAAGGTATGCAATATTGTGATTTATTTTATTTTATGGTATAAGTGGTTTTGGGAGTGAAAAGGTTATGCAATGTTTTGATTTATTTTATTTTATGGTACAAGTGGTTTTAGGAGAGATAAGGAAGTTGTGCAATTAAAGGCCTTGGTGATGATTATTGAAAAGTGGAGTAATGTTGATTATTTTGTGATCTACTAACCCTTGTGAAGATTGGCAAAAGAATTTTGTGATTGTGGCAGATTTACAAAGAGGTTTTTTCATCTTCATAAAAGGTATGGGCACATTCTCCTATTGATTGTTTATGGTGGTTGATTTCTGAAATATCATTGGAGGGAAAAGGATTGTTTGTGGTTTCCTTTTCGAAAGTGGTTGGTTGAATGCTTCAAGGTTTTTCTGAATTGAGAGTTGTGTCTAAACCTTGTTTGATAAGCATAGTTGTTGAAGCCCATTGGTTGTGAAAGAACTTGAGTTAGAAAAGAACATGAGTATCATTGTTATGTGAGATTTGTGGTTGAGCATTGTTGGAAACATTTGAGTTGGTTGATACATACTTGGACTAGGGTTGTGTGAGAGAGAGTTGTCCCTTGTGATGATTGGTTGAGTTGAGTTGATTGAGCCTAGTCAAGTGATGTGTGAAGTGATTGTTCAAGTTCTATGAAACCAAACTATTCCATCATTCTATTGTGAGTTGAGATTAAGGTTAGAACATATTGAGTCTCTAACAATTCTCTTTATGGTTCTATAAGACTTGACTTGAATTGAGTTGAGGTTGATTTGAGTTGAGAGTGATATTAGAACATATTGAGTCTCTAACAATTCTCTTTATGCTTCTATGAGTTGATTTGAGTTGAGTTGAGTTGAGATTGATTTGGGTTGAGAGTGAGATTAGAACATATTGAGTCTCTAACAATTCTCTTTATGCTTCTATGAAGTTAATTTGAGTTGAGTTTTTTTGGTCAATTGCCATTCATTGTTGAGTTCATCTTTGAGTACTACTTGAGCATGATTGATTGAGACTTTGAGAAGGCCTTTGGGACAGATTTGAGGACAATGTTGGGATAGATTTGGGCAAGTTCTTGGTGAGCTTGCTAGAGCAGATTTGGGCAAGTTCTTGGTGAGCTTGCTAGAGCATATTTGGGCAAGTTCTTGGTGAGATTGCTAGAGCAGATTTGGGCAAGTTCTTGGTGAGATTGCTAGAGCATATTTGGGCAAGTTCTTGGTGAGCTTGCTAGCATATTTGACAAGTTTTGTGTGAGCTTGTTAAGCAAGTTCTATGTGAGCCTATTGAGCAGGTTCTTAGTGAGCCTATTGATAGAGCTTTGGAGGTGATAGAGTATAGAGGATAGAGTCTCAGTGGATAGAGATCCAATAACCAACATAGTTGAAGACAGATCTGAGTGAGGAGTCTTCAAGTGGAGAGAGGTCCACCAGTTAATGCAATAGAGAGACAAAGTCTTCTAGAAGATCACATAGCTAGAGCAGAAGGGGAAAGAGTTCTCCTATGGAAGAGATCCATAAACTTGAGATTAGGGTATCAACATCTCCTTTGGACAGAGATCCATAAACATTGTAATTGGGAGTGATTCCCAAAGAGATTGATTGAGAAAGTTTTAGTAAAATATTTTCTTCGTGGAGTACCTCACATTGGGGGAACCACATTAAATCTTGTGTCTCAATTGTGTGTGGTGACTTGTGCTATTTCTTACTACTACTATTTGAGTTATTAATACACTACTATATTTGGTTATTCAATTAAGGACATTAATTGATATTGAATTGGAAAGAAAGTAAAAAGTGGTCTTATACTGTTCACCCCCCTCTCAATATAAGCTTGTGTTCTTCAATTGGTATCAGAGCGGGTTCCTTCGAAAAGGCTAACAACTTGAGGGCAGATTCTACAAGAACACAGATGGCTTCACAGAATGGATTATCTACAAATAAGGCTCCATTATTTGATGGTAACAATTATGCTTTCTAGAGCATGAGGATGAAGAACTACTTGATATCACAAGGATATGAGGTATGGCAAATGGTTGAAAAAGAGTATAAGGTTGAAGGTGATCCCGAGGAAGATAAGACTACCAAGAAATTGGTTGAGATAAATGCAAGAGCAATGAATTGTATTTTGAGTGGGCTACGTGAGACAGATTTTGCAAAGGTCATGGTATGTACTTCAGCTAATGAGATGTGGACCAAGTTGAGGAATACTTATGAAGGAGATTCCAAGGTAAAGTTGGCAAAGAAATCTTACTACATTGTAGAAGCAAGTGATAATTCAGATTACAATGATAAAGATCAGTCAGATGAAGAAGAATGTACATTCTTTGGAATAAGTGAAGAAAAGCAAGAATACATATTCCTAGGTATTGAAGTTAAAGAAGAGGATATGCCTATTGAAGAAAGACATGAAGAGCTTGCCATAGCCATTGAGCAAGAAGATAGGTACAAGAAAGGTCTAAGGATACTAAAATGCTTCATATGTGGAGATTTTGGGCATATAGATGATGATTGCACATACTACAACAATTACAACAAGGAAAGTGTATTTGAAAAAGAAAGCAACAGTTCTAGTGACAATTCAGCAGTGAAAACAAAGAAGTCTCATTTTTGGTAATAGAAAAGGAAGAGGATGAGCCAAGTAAACAAAAATCAGAAATCAAAAGGTTAAAAGAAGAATACAGGAATCTTGAAAACAAGATTCGAACAGATGTCAAAATAGAGAAGAACTACTTCAAACAATTAGTAATCTCAGAGAAGAGCTTCAAAATGCAAAAAGGATAGAAGAGAGGATGAATGAAGAACTAAGGGTAACAACGACAAGACATGATACATTAGATGAAAAGATTCAAAAAGGAGTGGAAACTTATTTTAAGGTTGTATCTTACTTCCAAGAAAAGTCACACTCAAAAGGAAAGGAAGTTCTAAAATATGAAAGCAAGGAAGCACCTAAGATTTGTGAGGAAAGTTCCAAAGTTCCTATGGCTCCAAATATTCAGTTTGGTTCTTGTTTTGAGATAGGTGAATCAAGTTCAAAAGGAAAATAAATTCTTGAAGAGAAAGGCAAGGAAGAGGTTTTAGATGCTACAAAGAAGGTTCAAGAATGCAATGCACAAGTTGAAGATGATCATAAGGATAATGGTCAAGAAAGGTATGAGGAACCAAGGCATGAACAAAGGGATTTTCAAGGATATTGTTTTTCTTGTAATGGATTTGGACACAGGGCTATACATTGCAGGATCCATGGATCAAAGAAGTTTGATTTTTCTAGAAGAAACTTCAAGGGAAGAAGGTATGGTTTTTAGGGACATTGCTTCTCATGCAACAGGATTGGTCATAGAGATTTTCAGTGCAAAGGAAATGAGAAACATGGTTTTGGTTTTAGAGCTACACAATTCAGAAGTCATGGTTATAATGGTCATGAAAACAGAGCTTCACAATACAGGGTTCAAGAAAGGAATGGATATGGAAATTATTTTAAGAATGAATTCAGGACATGGGCACCATCCAAAGGCTACAATATCAAGTGTTTTAATTGCAATAACTTTGGGCATATTGCAAGATGGTGTAGGACTCAATTCCAAACAGGTTCTAGACAAGAAGATCAAGTAATTCATCAAGAGAAGGATATCAGAAAAACATGGAAGGAAGTTGATAGAGGAAAGAATCAAAGTGATATGGGAGTAAAAGTACTCCCACCCCAAAATTAATCACCTCAAGAGAGAAGGGGGTGAGGGGGCTAAGCTTAAGAGTCATATATTTTAGCCCCATAGGTGTCCCTTTTGCCATTGATGTCAAAGGGGGAGAGATTGGAGGAAGGGGGAGAGTTGGGGGGGAGGGGAGAAGCCTCCAAAGAGAGTATTGAGTTAGGGGGAGCAGCCTCCATAGAGAGTATTGAGTCAAGGGGAGCAACTTTGATTCTCAGAGATGGTTTTTGTAGTGATTGTGGTGTTTGCATTAGAGGTGTTGCCATCAATGACAAAGGGGGATATTGTTGGAAATTTGAGTTAATTTGAGGTATTTTATGTTGTCATTGATGTCACATGGATCACATTTAGTTTTGGTGGCCAAAATATTTCATAAATAAGCATTTATGATATTTTGGAAAGCATGGATATTTACAGGGTTTTTATGAAAACCAAGGCAGAAAATAAAAGGTTTTATTTAAAACCATGGTGGGCTTATGTGGAAAGGGATTTTCTTAAAAGCCAAGGTGGAATTTTGTTTCATCGAAAAAGGACCTCCGGTGATGAAGATATTAAAGTTTAAAGTTTAAGTTTAAATTAATGGAGGGCCGACCTATGTGCAATTAATGGAGGTTGGCATATATATATATATATATATATATGTAAAGGTTTCAATTTATTTTGGAAAGGGGGCATATTATATATCATCAGAAAGCTTATTTCGAGGGCTATTTGACTAACTTATTTAGAAGGAGAAATAAGGTGTGTGTAAAGAGATATTTCTGATTTTGCAAAGGGGTTCCAAAAGTGAAGTTTGCCTTGTTCTTTTTCAAGAGGATTAATTCTTTCATGAGGTGACAAGGTATGCAATATTGTGATTTATTTTATTTTATGGTATAAGTGGTTTTGGGAGGGAAAAGGTTTTGCATTGTTTTGATTTATTTTATTTTATGGTACAAGTGGTTTTAGGAGAGATAAGGAAGTTGTGCAATTAAAGGCCTTGGTGATGATTATTGAAAAGTGGAGTAATGTTGATTATTTTGTGATCTACTAACCCTTGTGAAGATTGGCAAAAGAATTTTGTGATTGTGGCAGATTTACAAAGAGGTTTTTTCATCTTCATAAAAGGTATGGGCACATTCTCCTATTGATTGTTTATGGTGGTTGATTTCTGAAATATCATTGGAGGGAAAAGGATTGTTTGTGGTTTCCTTTTCGAAAGTGGTTGGTTGAATGCTTCAAGGTTTTTATGAATTGAGAGTTGTGTCTAAACCTTGTTTTATAAGCATAGTTGTTGAAGCCCATTGGTTGTGAAAGAACTTGAGTTAGAAAAGAACATGAGTATCATTGTTATGTGAGATTTGTGGTTGAGCATTGTTGGAAACATTTGAGTTGGTTGATACATACTTGGACTAGGGTTGTGTGAGAGAGAGTTGTCCCTTGTGATGATTGGTTGAGTTGAGTTGATTGAGCCTAGTCAAGTGATGTGTGAAGTGATTGTTCAAGTTCTATGAAACAAACTATTCCATCATTCTATGTTGAGTTGAGATTAAGGTTAGAACATATTGAGTCTCTAACAATTCTCTTTATGGTTCTATGAGATTGACTTGAGTTGAGTTGATGAGTTGATTTGAGTTGAGAGTGAGATTAGAACATATTGAGTCTCTAACAATTCTCTTTATGCTTCTATGAGTTGATTTGAGTTGAGTTGATTTGGGTTGAGATTGATATTAGAACATATTGAGTCTCTAACAATTCTCTTTATGCTTCTATGAAGTTAATTTGAGTTGAGTTTTTTGTGTAAATTAGAATTGCCATTCATTGTTGAGTTCATCTTTAGTTTCCTTATAATTTGTTAATTTGAGTACTACTTGAGCATGATTGATTGAGCCTTTGAGAAGGCCTTTGGGACAGATTTGAGGACAATTTTGGGACAAATTTGAGGACATATATTTGGGCAAGTTCTTGGTGAGCTTGCTAGAGCAGATTTGGGCAAGTTCTTGGTGAGCTTGCTAGAGCATATTTGGGCAAGTTCTTGGTGAGCTTGCTAGAGCAGATTTGGGCAAGTTCTTGGTGAGCTTGCTAGCAGATTTGACAAGTTATGTGTGAGCTTGTTAAGCAGGTTCTATGTGAGCCTATTGAGCAGGTTCTTAGTGAGCCTATTGACAGAGCTTTGGAGGTGATAGAGTACAGAGGATAGAGTCTCAATGGATAGAGATCCAACAACCAACATAGTTGAAGATAGATCTGAGTGAGGAGTCTTCAAGTGGAGAGAGGTCCACCAGTTAGTGCAGTAGAGAGACAGAGTCTTCTAGAAGATCACATAGCCAGAGCAGAAGGGGAAAGAGTTCTCCTGTGGAAGAGATCCATGAACTTGAGATTAGGGGATCAACATCTCCTTTGGATAGAGATCCATAAACATTGTAATTGGGAGTGATTCCCAAAGAGATTGATTGAGAAAGTTTTAGTAAAATATTTTCTCCATGGAGTAGCCCACATTGGGTGAACCACGTAAATTCTGGTGTCTCTATTGTGTATGGTTTCTGTGCTATTGCTTTTGATTATTAATGCTATTGATATTTCGCTATCTTTACACAACATAATATTGAATTGGAAGAAAAAGTAAAAGTGGTCTTATACTGTTCACCCCCCTCTCAGTATAAGCTTGTGTTCTTCAATTGGTATCAGAGTGGGTTCCTTCGAAAAGGCTAACAACTTGAGGGCAGATTCTACAAGAACACAGATGGCTTCACAGAATGGATTATCTACAAATAAGGCTCCATTGTTTGATGGTAACAATTATGCTTTCTAGAGCATGAGGATGAAGAACTACTTGATATCACAAGGATATGAGGTATGGCAGATGGTTGAAAAAGAGTATAAGGTTGAAGGTGATCCCGAGGAAGATAAGACTACCAAGAAATTGGTTGAGATAAATGCAAGAGCAATGAATTGTATTTTGAGTGGGCTACGTGAGACAGATTTTGCAAAGGTCATGGTATGTACTTCAGCTAATGAGATGTGGACCAAGTTGAGGAATACTTATGAAGGAGATTCCAAGGTAAAGTTGGCAAAGAAATCTTACTACATTGTAGAAGCAAGTGATAATTCAGATTACAATGATAAAGATCAATCAGATGAAGAAGAATGTACATTCTTTGGAATAAGTGAAGAAAAGCAAGAACACCTATTCCTAGGCATTGAAGAAGAGGATATGCCTATTGAAGAAAGACATGAAGAGCTTGCCATAGCCATTGAGCAAGCAGATAGGTACAAGAAAGGTCTAAGGATACTAAAATGCTTCATATGTGGAGATTTTGGGCATATAGATGATGATTGCACATACTACAACAATTACAACAAGGAAAGTGTATTTGAAAAAGAAAGCAAAATTTCTAGTGATAATTCCAGTAGCAATGAAAACAAAGAAGTCTCATTTTTGGTAATAGAAAAGGAAGAGGATGAGCCAAGTAAACAAAAATCAAAAATCAAAAGGTTAAAAGAAGAATACAGGAATATTGAAAACAAGATTCGAACAGATGTCAAAATTAGAGAAGAACTACTTCAAACAATCAGTAATCTCAGAGAAGAGCTTCAAAATGCAAAAAGGATAGAAGAGAGGATGAATGAAGAACTAAGGGTAACAATGACAAGACATGATACATTAGATGAAAATATTCAAAAAGGAGTGGAAACTTATTTTAAGGTTGTATCTTACTTCCAAGAAAAGTCACACTCAAAAGGAAAGGAAGTTCTAAAATATGAAAGCAAGGAAGCACCTAATATTTGTGAGGAAAGTTCCAAAGTTCCTATGGCTCCAAATATTCAGTTTGGTTCTTGTTTTGAGATAGGTGAATCAAGTTCAAAAGGAAAAGAAATTCTTGAAGAGAAAGGCAAGGAAGAGGTTTTAGATGCTACAAAGAAGGTTCAAGAATGCAATGCACAAGTTGAAGATGATCATAAGGATAATGGTCAAGAAAGGTATGAGGAACCAAGGCATGAACAAAGGGCTTTTCAAGGATATTGTTTTTCTTGTAATGGATTTGGACACATGGCTATACATTGTAGGATCCATGGATCAAAGAAGTTTGATTTTGCTAGAAGAAACTTCAAGGGAAGAAGGTATGGTTTTCAGGGACATTGCTTCTCATGTAACATGATTGGTCATAGAGATTTTTAGTGCAAAGGAAATGAGCAACATGGTTTTGGTTTTAGAGCTACACAATTCAGAAGTCATGGTCATAATGGTCATGAAAATAGAGCTTCACAATACAGGGTTCAAGAAAGGAATGGATATGGAAATTATTTTAAGAATAATTTCAGGACATGGGCACCATCCAAAGGCTACAATATCAAGTGTTTTAATTGCAATAACTTTGGGCATATTGCAATATGGTGTAGGACTCAATTCCAAACAGGTTCTAGACAAGAAGATCAAGTAATTCATCAAGAGAAGGATATCAGAAAAACATGGAAGGAAGTTGATAGAGGAAAGAACAAAGTGATATGGGAGTAAAAGTACTCCCACCCCAAAATTAATCACCTCAAAAGAGAAGGGGGTGAGGGGGCTAAGCTTAAGAGTCATATATTTTAGCCCCATAGGTGTCCCTTTTGCCATTGATGTCAAAGGGGGAGAGATTTGAGTAAGGGGGAGAGCATTGAGTTAGGGGGAGCAGCCTCCAAAGAGAGTATTGAGTTAGGGGGAGCAGCCTCCATAGAGAGTATTGAGTCAGGGGGAGCAACTTTGATTCTCAGAGATGGTTTTTGTAGTGATTGTGGTGTTTGCATTAGAGGTGTTGCCATCAATGACAAAGGGGGATATTGTTGGAAATTTGAGGTTAATTTGAGGTATTTTATGTTGTCATTGATGTCACATGGATCATTGATTCACATGTCACATTGGTTTTGGTGGCAAAAATATTTCATAAATAAGCATTTATGATATTTTGGAAAGCATGGCTATATACAGGGTTTTTATGAAAAGCAAGGAAGACCAAATAAAAGGTTTTATTTAAAACCATGGTGGGCTTATGTGGAAAGGGATTTTCTTAAAATCCAAGGTGGAATTTTGTTTCATCGAAAAAGGACCTCCGGTGATGAAGATATTAAAGTTTAAAGTTTAAGTTTAAATTAATGGAGGGCCGACCTATGTGCAATTAATGGAGGTTGGCATATATATATATAAAGGTTTCAATTTATTTTGGAAAGGGGGCATATTATATATCGTCGGAAAGCTTATTTCGAGGGCTATTTGACTAACTTATTTAGAAGGAGAAATAAGGTGTGTGTAAAGAGATATTTCTGATTTTGCAAAGGGGTTCCAAAAGTGAAGTTTGCCTTGTTCTTTTTCAAGAGGATTAATTCTTTCATGAGGTGACAAGGTATGCAATATTGTGATTTATTTTATTTTATGGTATAAGTGGTTTTGGGAGTGAAAAGGTTATGCAATGTTTTGATTTATTTTATTTTATGGTACAAGTGGTTTTAGGAGAGATAAGGAAGTTGTGCAATTAAAGGCCTTGGTGATGATTATTGAAAAGTGGAGTAATGTTGATTATTTTGTGATCTACTAACCCTTGTGAAGATTGGCAAAAGAATTTTGTGATTGTGGCAGATTTACAAAGAGGTTTTTTCATCTTCATAAAAGGTATGGGCACATTCTCCTATTGATTGTTTATGGTGGTTGATTTCTAAAATATCATTGGAGGGAAAAGGATTGTTTGTGGTTTCCTTTTCGAAAGTGGTTGGTTGAATGCTTCAAGGTTTTATAAATTGAGAGTTGTGTTTAAACCTTGTTTTATAAGCATAGTTGTTGAAGCCCATTGGTTGTGAAAGAACTTGAGTTAGAAAAGAACATGAGTATCATTGTTATGTGAGATTTGTGGTTGAGCATTGTTGGAAACATTTGAGTTGGTTGATACATACTTGGACTAGGGTTGTGTGAGAGAGAGTTGTCCCTTGTGATGATTGGTTGAGTTGAGTTGATTGAGCCTAGTCAAGTGATGTGTGAAGTGATTGTTCAAGTTCTATGAAACAAACTATTCCATTATTCTATGTTGAGTTGAGATTAAGGTTAGAACATATTGAGTCTCTAACAATTCTCTTTATGCTTCTATAAGACTTGAATTGAGTTGAGGTTGATTTGAGTTGAGAGTGAGATTAGAACATATTGAGTCTCTAACAATTCTCTTTATGCTTCTATGATTATTGAGTTGAGTTGAGTTGATATTGAGATTAGAACATATTGAGTCTCTAAACAATTCTCTTTATGCTTCTATGAAGTTAATTTGAGTTGAGTTGATTGCCATTCATTGTTGAGTTCATATTAGTTGCTTTTGTATTTGAGTACTACTTGAGCATGATTGATTGAGCCTTTGAGAAGGCCTTTGGGATAGATTTGAGGATAGTTTTGGGACAACTTTGTGAGCTTGCTAGAGCATATTTGGGCAAGTTCTTGGTGAGCTTGCTAGAGCATATTTGGGCAAGTTCTTGGTGAGCTTGCTAGAGCAGATTTGGGCAAGTTCTTGGTGAGCTTGCTAGAGCAAATTTGACAAGTTCTATGTGAGCTTGTTAAGCAGGTTCTATGTGAGCCTATTGAGCAGGTTCTTAGTGAGCCTATTGATAGAGCTTTGGAGGTGACAGAGTACAGAGGATAGAGTCTCAATGGATAGAGATCCAAAACCAACATAGTTGAAGATAGATCTGAGTGAGGAGTCTTCAAGTGGAGAGAGGTCCACCATTAGTGCAACAGAGAGACAGAGTCTTCTAGAAGATCACATAGCTAGAGCAGAAGGGGAAAGAGTTCTCCTATGGAAGAGATCCATGAACTTGAGATTAGGGGATCAACATCTCCTTTGGACAGAGATCCATAAACATTGTAATTGGGAGTGATTCCCAAAGAGATTGATTGAGAAAGTTTTAGTAAAATATTTTCTCCATGGAGTAGCCCACATTGGGTGAACCACGTAAATTGTTGTGTCTCAATTGTGTATGGTGACTTGTGCTATTGCTTATTACTACTTATTAATACACCTATCTTTACACAACATAATATTGAATTGGAAGAAAAAGTAAAAAGTGGTCTTATACTATTCACCCCCCTCTCAGTATAAGCTTGTGTTCTTCAATTGGTATCAGAGTGGGTTCCTTCAAAAAGGCTAACAACTTGAGGGCAGATTCTACAAGAACACAGATGGCTTCACAGAATGGATTATCTACAAATAAGGCTCCATTATTTGATGGTAACAATTATGCTTTCTAGAGCATGAGGATGAAGAACTACTTGATATCACAAGGATATGAGGTATGGCAGATGGTTGAAAAAGAGTATAAGGTTGAAGGTGATCCCGAGGAAGATAAGACTACCAAGAAATTGGTTGAGATAAATGCAAGAGCAATGAATTGTATTTTGAGTGGGCTACGTGAGACAGATTTTGCAAAGGTCATGGTATGTACTTCAACTAATGAGATGTGGACCAAGTTGAGGAATACTTATGAAGGAGATTCCAAGGTAAAGTTGGCAAAGAAATCTTACTACATTGTAGAAGCAAGTGATAATTCAGATTACAGTGATAAAGATCAGTCAGATGAAGAAGAATGTACATTCTTTGGAATAAGTGAAGAAAAGCAAGAACACCTATTCCTAGGTATTGAAGAAGAGGATATGCCTATTGAAGAAAGACATGAAGAGCTTGCCATAGCCATTGAGCAAGCAGATAGGTACAAGAAAGGTCTAAGGATACTAAAATGCTTCATATGTGGAGATTTTGGGCATATAGATGATGATTGCACATACTACAACAATTACAACAAGGAAAGTGTATTTGAAAAAGAAAGCAGCAGTTCTAGTGACAATTCCAAAGTGAAAACAAAGAAGTCTCATTTTTGGTAATAGAAAAGGAAGAGGATGAGCCAAGTAAACAAAAATCAAAAATCAAAAGGTTAAAAGAAGAATACAAGAATCTTGAAAACAAGATTCGAACATATGTCAAAATCAGAGAAGAACTACTTCAAACAATCAGTAATCTCAGAGAAGAGCTTCAAAATGCAAAAAGGATAGAAGAGAGGATGAATTAAGAACTAAGGGTAACAATGACAAGACATGATACATTAGATGAAAATATTCAAAAAGGAGTGGAAACTTATTTTAAGGTTGTATCTTACTTCCAAGAAAAGTCACACTCAAAAGGAAAGGAAGTTCTAAAATATGAAAGCAAGGAAGCACCTAAGATTTGTGAGGAAAGTTCCAAAGTTCCTATGGCTCCAAATATTCAGTTTGGTTCTTGTTTTGAGATAGGTGAATCAAGTTCAAAAGGAAAATAAATTCTTGAAGAGAAAGGCAAGGAAGAGGTTTTAGATGCTACAAAGAAGGTTCAAGAATGCAATGCACAAGTTGAAGATGATCATAAGGATAATGGTCAAGAAAGGTATGAGGAACCAAGGCATGAACAAAGGGCTTTTCAAGGATATTGTTTTTCTTGTAATGGATTTGGACACGGGGCTATACATTGCAGGATCCATGGATCAAAGAAGTTTGATTTTTCTAGAAGAAACTTCAAGGGAAGAAGGTATGGTTTTCAGGGACATTGCTTCTCATGTAACAGGATTGGTCATAGATATTTTCAGTGCAAAGGAAATGAGCAACATGGTTTTGGTTTTAGAGCTACACAATTCAGAAGTCATGGTCATAATGGTCATGAAAATAGAGCTTCACAATACAGGGTTCAGGAAAGGAATGGATATGGAAATTATTTCAAGAATAATTTCAGGACATGGGCACCAACCAAAGGCTACAATATCAAGTGTTTTAATTGCAATAACTTTGGGCATATTGCAAGATGGTGTAGGACTCAATTCCAAAAGGTTCAAGGCAAGAAGGTCAAACAGGTTCAAGACAAGAAGATCAAGTAATTCATCAAGAGAAGGATATCAGAAAAACATGGAAGGAAGTTGATAGAGGAAAGAATCAAAGTAATATGGGAGTAAAGGTACTCCCACCCCAAAATTAATCACCTCAAGAGAGAAGGGGGTGAGGGGGCTAAGCTTAAGAGTCATATCTTTTAGCCCCATAGGTGTCCCTTTTGCCATTGATGTCAAAGGGGGAGAGATTTGAGTAAGGGGGAGAGCATGAGTGAGTTAGGGAGCAGCCTCCATAGAGAGTATTGAGTTAGGGGGAGCAGCCTCCATAGAGAGTATTGAGTTAGGGGGAGCAACTTTGATTCTGAGAGATGGTTTTTGCAGTGATTGTGGTGTTTGCATTAGAGGTGTTGCCATCAATGACAAAGGGGGAGATTGTTGGAAATTTGAGTTAATTTGAGGCATTTTATGTTGTCATTGATGTCACATGGATCACATTTGGTTTTGGTGGAAAAATATTTCATAAATAAGCATTTATGATATTTTGGAAAGCATGGCTATTTACAGGGTTTTTATGAAAACCAAGGCAGGCAAAATAAAAGGTTTTATTTAAAACCATGGTGGGCTTATGTGGAAAGGGATTTTCTTAAAAGCCAAGGTGGAATTTTGTTTCATCGAAAAAGGACCTCCGGTGATGAAGATATTAAAGTTTAAAGTTTAAGTTTAAATTAATGGAGGGCCGACCTATGTGCAATTAATGGAGGTTGGCATATATATATATATAAAGGTTTCAATTTATTTTGGAAAGTGGGCATATTATATATCATCGGAAAGCTTATTTCGAGGGCTATTTGAATAACTTATTTAGAAGGAGAAATAAGGTGTGTGTAAAGAGATATTTCTGATTTTGCAAAGGGGTTCCAAAAGTGAAGTTTGCCTTGTTCTTTTTCAAGAGGATTAATTCTTTCATGAGGTGACAAGTGGTTTTAGGAGAGATAAGGAAGTTGTGCAATTAAAGGCCTTGGTGATGATTATTGAAAAGTGGAGTAATGTTGATTATTTTGTGATCTACTAACCCTTGTGAAGATTGGCAAAATAATTTTGTGATTGTGGCAGATTTACAAAGAGGTTTTTTCATCTTCATAAAAGGTATGGGCACATTCTCCTATTGATTATTTATGGTGGTTGATTTCTGAAATATCATTGGAGGGAAAAGGATTGTTTGTGGTTTCCTTTTCGAAAGTGGTTGGTTGAATGCTTCAAGGTTTTCTGAATTGAGAGTTGTGTCTAAACCTTGTTTTATAAGCATAGTTGTTGAAGCCCATTGGTTGTGAAAGAACTTGAGTTAGAAAAGAACATGAGTATCATTGTTATGTGAGATTTGTGGTTGAGCATTGTTGGAAACATTTGAGTTGGTTGATACATACTTGGACTAGGGTTGTGTGAGAGAGAGTTGTCCCTTGTGGTGATTGGTTGAGTTGAGTTGATTGAGCCTAGTCAAGTGATGTGTGAAGTGATTGTTCAAGTTCTATGAAACAAACTATTCCATTATTCTATGTTGAGTTGAGATTAAGATTAGAACATATTGAGTCTCTAACAATTCTCTTTATGGTTCTATAAGATTGACTTGAGTTGAGTTGAGTGTTGATTTGAGTTGAGATTGAGATTAGAACATATTGAGTCTCTAACAATTCTCTTTATGCTTCTATTAGTTGAGTTGAGATTGATTTGGGTTGAGAGTGAGATTAGAACATATTGAGTCTCTAACAATTCTCTTTATGCTTCTATGAAGTTAATTTGAGTTGAGATTGCCATTCATTGTTGAGTTCATTTTTGAGTACTACTTGAGCATGATTGATTGAGCCTTTGAGAAGGCCTTTGGGACAGATTTGAGGACAATGTTTGGACAAGTTCTTAGTGAGCTTTTTGGAGCAGATTTGGGCAAGTTCTTGGTGAGCTTGCTAGAGCATATTTGGGCAAGTTCTTGGTGAGCTTGCTAGAGCAGATTTGGGCAAGTTCTTGGTGAGCTTGCTAGAGCAGATTTGGGCAAGTTCTTGGTGAGCTTGCTAGCATAGATTTGACAAGTTCTATGTGAGCTTGTTAAGCAGGTTCTATGTGAGCCTATTGAGCAGGTTCTTAGTGAGCCTATTGATAGAGCTTTGGAGGTGACAGAGTATAGAGGATAGAGTCTCAATGGATAGAGATCCAACAACCAACATAATTGAAGACAGATCTAAGTGAGGAGTCTTCAAGTGGAGAGAGGTCCACCAATTAGTGCAATAGAGAGACAGAGTCTTCTAGAAGATCACATAGCCAGAGCAGAAGGGGAAAGAGTTCTCCTATGGAAGAGATCCATGAACTTGAGATTAGGGGATCAACATCTCCTTTGGATAGAGATCCATAAACATTGTAATTGGGAGTGATTCCCAAAGAGATTGATTGAGAAAGTTTTAGTAAAATATTTTCTCCGTGGAGTAGCCTCACATTGGGTGAACCACGTTAAATCTTGTGTCTCAATTGTGTATGGTGACTTGTGCTCTTGCTTACTATTACTATCTGAGTTATTAATGCACACTGCTATATTTGGTTATTACAATTAAGGACATTAATTGATATTGGTTTGGAAAGAAAGTAAAAAGTGGTCTTATACTGTTCACCCCCCTCTCAGTATAAGCTTGTGTTCTTCAATTGGTATCAGAGTGGGTTCCTTCAAAAAGGCTAACAACTTGAGGGCAAATTCTACAAGAACACAGATGGCTTCACAGAATGGATTATCTACAAATAAGGCTCCATTATTTGATGGTAATAATTATGCTTTCTAGAGCATGAGGATGAAGAACTACTTGATATCACAAGGATATGAGGTATGACAAATGGTTGAAAAAGAGTATAAGGTTGAAGGTGATCCCAAGGAAGATAAGACTACCAGGAAATTGGTTGAGATAAATGCAAGAGCAATGAATTGTATTTTGAGTGGGCTACGTGAGACAGATTTTGCAAAGGTCATGGTATGTACTTCAGCTAATGAGATGTGGACCAAGTTGAGGAATACTTATGAAGGAGATTCCAAGGTAAAGTTGGCAAAGAAATCTTACTACATTGTAGAAGCAAGTGATAATTCAGATTACAGTGATAAAGATCAATCAGATGAAGAAGAATGTACATTCTTTGGAATAAGTGAAGAAAAGCAAGAACACCTATTCCTAGGTATTGAAGTTAAAGAAGAGGATGTGCCTATTGAAGAAAGACATGAAGAGCTTGCCATAGCCATTGAGCAAGCAGATAGGTACAAGAAAGGTCTAAGGATACTAAAATGCTTCATATGTGGAGATTTTGGGCATATAGATGATGATTGCACATACTACAACAATTACAACAAGGAAAGTGTATTTGAAAAAGAAAGCAAAAGTTCTAGTGACAATTCCAGCAACAGTGAAAACAAAGAAGTCTCATTTTTGGTAATAGAAAAGGAAGAGGATGAGCCAAGTAAACAAAAATCAAAAATCAAAAGGCTAAAAGAAGAATACAGGAATCTTGAAAACAAGATTCGAACAGATGTCAAAATCAGAGAAGAACTACTTCAAACAATCAATAATCTCAGAGAAGAGCTTCAAAATGCAAAAAGGATAGAAGAGAGGATGAATGAAGAACTAAGGGTAACAACGGCAAGACATGATACATTAGATGAAAAGATTCAAAAAGGAGTGGAAACTTATTTTAAGGTTGTATCTTACTTCCAAGAAAAGTCACACTCAAAAGGAAAGGAAGTTCTAAAAGATGAAAGCAAGGAAGCACCTAAGATTTGTGAGGAAAGTTCCAAAGTTCCTATGGCTCCAAATATTCAGTTTGGTTCTTGTTTTGAGATAGGTGAATCAAGTTCAAAAGGAAAATAAATTCTTGAAGAGAAAGGCAAGGAAGAGGTTTTAGATGCTACAAAGAAGGTTCAAGAATGCAATGCACAAGTTGAAGATGATCATAAGGATAATGGTCAAGAAAGGTATGAGGAACCAAGGCATGAACAAAGGGCTTTTCAAGGATATTGTTTTTCTTGTAATGGATTTGGACACAGGGCTATACATTGCAGGATCCATGGATCAAAGAAGTTTGATTTTTCTAGAAGAAACTTCAAGGGAAGAAGGTATGGTTTTCAGGGACATTGCTTCTCATGCAACAGGATTGGTCATAGAGATTTTCAATGCAAAGGAAATGAGCAACATGGTTTTGGTTTTAGAGCTACACAATTTAGAAGTCATGGTCATAATGGTCATGAAAATAGAGCTTCACAATACAGGGTTCAAGAAAGGAATGGATATGGAAATTATTTCAAGAATGAATTTAGGACATGGGCACCATCCAAAGGCTACAATATCAAGTGTTTTAATTGCAATAACTTTGGGCATATTGCAAGATGGTGTAGGACTCAATTCCAAAAAGGTTCTAGACAAGAAGATCAAGTAATTCATCAAGAGAAGGATATCAGAAAAACATGGAAGGAAGTTGATAGAGGAAAGAATCAAAGTGATATGGGAGTAAAAGTACTCCCACCCCAAAATTAATCACCTCAAGAGAGAGTGGGGTGAGGGGGCTAAGCTTAAGAGTCATATCTTTTAGCCCCATAGGTGTCCCTTTTGCCATTGATGTCAAAGGGGGAGAGATTTGAGTAAGGGGGAGAGATTTGAGTTAGGGGAGCAGCCTCCAAAGAGAGCATTGAGTTAGGGGGAGAAGCCTCCAAAGAGAGTATTGAGTTAGGGGGAGCAGCCTCCATAGAGAGTATTGAGTCAGGGGGAGCAACTTTGATTCTCAGAGATGGTTTTTGCAGTGATTGTGGTGTTTGCATTAGAGGTGTTGCCATCAATGACAAAGGGGGAGATTGTTGGAAATTTGAGTTAATTTGAGGCATTTTATGTTGTCATTGATGTCACATGGATCACATTTGGTTTTGGTGGCCAAAATATTTCATAAATAAGCATTTATGATATTTTGGAAAGCATGGCTATTTACAGGGTTTTTATGAAAACCAAGGCAGGAAAAATAAAAGGTTTTATTTAAAACCATGGTGGGCTTATGTGGAAAGGGATTTTCTTAAAAGCCAAGGTGGAATTTTGTTTCATCGAAAAAGGACCTCCGGTGATGAAGATATTAAAGTTTAAAGTTTAAGTTTAAGTTTAAATTAATGGAGGGCCGACCTATGTGCAATTAATGGAGGTTGGCATATATATATATAAAGGTTTAAATTTATTTTGGAAAGGGGGTATATTATATATCGTCGGAAAGCTTATTTCGAGGGCTATTTGACTAACTTATTTAGAAGGAGAAATAAGGTGTGTGTAAAGAGATATTTTTGATTTTGCAAAGGGGTTCCAAAAGTGAAGTTTGCCTTGTTCTTTTTCAAGAGGATTAATTCTTTCATGAGGTGACAAGGTATGCAATATTGTGATTTATTTTATTTTATGGTACAAGTGGTTTTAGGAGAGATAAGGAAATTGTGCAATTAAAGGCCTTGGTGATGATTATTGAAAAGTGGAGTAATGTTGATTATTTTGTGATCTACTAACCCTTGTGAAGATTGGAAAAAGAATTTTGTGATTGTGGTAGATTTACAAAGAGGTTTTTTCATCTTCAAAAAAGGTATGGGCACATTCTCCTATTGATTGTTTATGGTGAGGTTGCTAGAATAGAGTTTACATGTTCTTGGTGAGGTTGCTAGCATAGATTTTACAAGTTCTGTGTGAGCTAAGCAGGTTCTGTGTGAGCCTATTGAGCAGGTTTTTAGTGAGCCTATTGACAGCGCTTTGGAGGTGATCGAGTACAGAGGACAAAGCCTCAATGGATAGATATCTAGTAGCCAACATAGTTGAAGACAAATCTAAGTGAGGAGTCTTCAAGTGGAGAGAGGTCCACCAGTTAGTGCAGTAGAGAGACAAAGTCTTCTAGAAGATCACATAGCCAGATCATAAGGGGAAAGAGTTCTCCTATGGAAGAGATCCATGAACTTGAGATTAGGGGATTAGCATCTCCTTTGGATAAAGATCCATAAACATTGTAATTGGGAGTGATTCCCAAAGAGATTTATTAAGAAAGTTTTAGTAAAATATTTTCTTCGTGGAGTACCTCACATTGAGGGAACCATGTTAAATATTGTGTCTCAATTGTGTGTGGTGACTTGTGCTCTTGCTTACTACTGCTATCTAAGTTATTAATGCACACTGCTATATTTCGTTATTGTAATTAAGGACATTTATTGATATTGGTTTGGAAAGAAAGTAAAAATTCATCTTATACTGTTCACCCCTCCTCTTAGTATAAGCTTATGTTCTTCAATTGGTATTAGAGCAGGTTCCTTCGGAAAAGCTAACAACTTGAGGGCATATTCTATAAGAACACAGATGGCTTCACTAGATGGATTATCTACAAATAAGGCTCCATTATTTGATGGTAACAATTATGCTTTCTAGAGCATGAGAATGAAGAACTACTTGATATCACAAGAATATGAGGTATGACAAATGGTTAAAAAAGAGTATAGGGTTGAAGGTGATCCCGAGGAAGATAAGACTACTAGGAAATTGGTTGAGATAAATGCAAGAGCAATGAATTGTATTTTGAGTGGGCTACGTGAGATATATTTTGCAAAGGTCATGGTATGTACTTCAGCTAATGAGATGTGGACCAAGTTGAGGAATACTTATGAAGGAGATTCCAAGGTAAATTTGGCAAATAAATCTTACTACATTGTAGAAGCAAGTGATAATTCAGATTACAATGATAAAGATCAGTCAGATGCAGAAGAATGTATATTCTTTGAAATAAGTGAAGAAAAGCAAGAACACCTATTCCTAGGTATTGAAGTTAAAGAAGAGGATGTGCCTATTGAATAAATACATGAAGAGCTTGCCATAGCCATTGAGCAAGCAGATAGGTACAAGAAAGGTCTAAGGATACTAAAATGCTTCATATGTGGAGATTTTGGGCATATAGATGATGATTGCACATACTACATTAATTACAACAAGGAAAGTGTATTTGAAAAAGAAAGTAGCAGTTCTAGTGACAATTCCAGCAACAGTGAAAAAAAAGAAGTCTCATTTTTGGTAATAGAAAATGAAGAGGATGAGCCAAGTAAACAAAAATCAAAAATCAAAAGTTTAAAATAAAAATACAGGAATATTGAAAACAAGATTTGAACAGATGTCAAAATCAGAGAAAAACTACTTCAAATAATCAGTAATCTCAAAGAAGAGCTCCAAAATGCAAAAAGGATAAAAGAGAGGATGAATGAAGAACTAAGGGTAAAAACAACAAGACATGATACATTAGATGAAAAGCTTCAAAAAGGAGTGGAAACCTATTTTAAGGTTGTATCTTACTTCCAAGAAAAGTCACACTCAAAAGGAAATGACGTTCTAAAAGATGAAAGCAAGGAAGCACCTAAGATTTGTGAGGAAATTTCCTATGGCTCCAAATATTCATTTTGGTTCTTATTTTGAGATAGGTGAATCAAGTTCAACAGGAAAAGAAATTCTTGAAGAGAAAGGCAAGGAAGAGGTTTTAGATGCTACAAAGAAGATTCAAGGATGCAATGCACAAGTTGAATATGATCATAAGGATAATGATCAAGAAAGGTATGAAGAACCAAGGCATGAACAATGGGCTTTTCAAGGATATTGTTTTTCTTGTAATGGATTTGGACACAGGGCTATACATTGCAGGATCCATGGATCAAAGAAGTTTCATTTTGCTAGAAGAAACTTCAAGGGAAGAAGGTATGGTTTTCGAGGACATTGCTTCTCATGCAATAGGATTGGTCATAGAGATTTTCAATGCAAAAGAAATGAGAAACATGGTTTTGGTTTTAGAGCTACACAATTCAGAAGTCATGGTTATAAAGGTCATGAAAACAAAGCTTCACAATACAGGGTTCAGGAAAGGAATGGATATGGAAATTATTTTAAGAATGAATTCAGGATATGGAAACCATCCAAAGGCTACAATATCAAGTGTTTTAATTACAATAACTTTGGTCATATTGCAAAATGATGTAGGACTGAATTCCAAACAGGTTCTAGACAAGAAGATCAAGTAATTCATCAAGAGAAGAATATCAGAAAAACATGGAAGGAAGTTGATAAAGGAAAGAATCAATGTAATATGGGAGTAAAGGTACTCCCACCCCAAAATTAATCACCTCAAGAGAGAAGTTGGTGAGGGGGCTATGCTTAAGAGTAATATCTTTGAGTCCCATAGGTGTCCATTTTTCCATTGATGTCAAAGGGGGAGAGATTTGAGTAAGGGGGAGAGCATTGAGTTAGGGGGAGCAACCTCCAAAGAGAGCATTGAGTTAGGGGGAGAAGCCTCCAAAGAGAGTATTGAGTTAGGGGGAGTAGCCTCCATAGAGAGTATTGAGTCAGGGGGAGCAGCTTTGATTCTCAAAGATGGTTTTTGCAGTGATTGTGGTGTTTGCATTAGAGGTGTTGCCATCAATGACAAATGGGGAGATTGTTGGACATTTGATGTAATTTGAGGCATTTTATGTTGTCATTGATGTCACATGGATCACATTTGGTTTTGGTGGCCAAAATATTTTATAAATAAGCATTTATGATATTTTGGAAAGCATGGCTATTTATAAGGTTTTTATGAAAACCATCGCAGGCAAAATAAAAGGTTTTATTTAAAACCATGGTGGGCTTATGTGGAAAGGGCTTTTCTAAAAGCCAAGGTGGAATTTTATTTCATCGAAAAAGGACCTCTGGTGATGAAGATATTAAAGTTTAAGTTTAAATTAATGGAGGGCCGACCTATGTGCAATTAATGGAGGTTGGCATATATATATATATATATATATATATATATATATATATATATATATATATATATATATATATATATAAAGGTTTCAATTTATTTTGGAAAGGGGGTATATTATATATCGTCGGAAAGCTTATTTCGAGGGCTATTTGACTAAATTAAAAGGAGAAATAGGGTGTGTGTAAAGAGATATTTTAGATTTTGCAAAGGGGTTCCAAAAGTGATGTTTGCCTTGTTCTTTTTCAAGAGGATTAATTCTTTTATGAGGTGACAAGGTATGCAATATTTTGTGATTTATTTTATTTTATGGTACAAGTGGTTTTAGGAGAGATAAGGAAATTGTGCCATTAAAGGCCTTGGTGATGATTATTGAAAAGTGGAGTAATGTTGATTATTTTGTGATCTACTAATCCTTGTGAATATTGGAAAAAAAAATTTGTGATTGTGGTAGATTTAAAAAGAGGTTTTTTCATCTTCAAAAAAGGTATGGGCACATTCTCCTATTGATTGTTTATGGTGGTTGATTTCTGAAATATCACTGGAGTGAAAAGGATTGTTTGTGGTTTCCTTTTTGGAAGTGGTTGGTTGAATGCTTCAAGGTTTTTCTGATTTGAGAGTTGAGTTTAAACCTTGTTTTGTAAGCATAGTTTTTGAAGCCCATTGGTTGTAAAAGAATGAGTTAGAAAAGAGCATGAGTATCATTGTTATGTGAGATTTGTGGTTGAGCATTGTTGGAAACATTTGAGTTGGTTGATACATACTTGGAATAGGATTGTGTGAGAGGGAGTTGTCCCTTGTGATGATTAGTTGAGTTGAGTTGATTGAGCCTAGTCAAGTGATGTGTGAAGTGATTGTTCAAGTTCTATAAAATAAACTATTCCATCTTTCTTTATTGAGTTGATATTGAGGTTAGAACATATTGAGTCTCTAACAATTCTCTGTTTGGTTCTATAAGACTTGAATTGAGTTGAGGTTGATTTGAGTTGAGAGTGATATTAGAACATATTGAGTCTCTAAAAATTCTCTTTATGCTTCTATGAGATTGAGTTGAGTTGAGATTGATTTGGGTTGAGAGTGAGATTAGAACATATTGAGTCTCTAACAATTCTCTTTATGCTTCTATGAAGTTAATTTGAGTTGAGATTGCCATTCATTGTTGAGTTCATTTTGAGTACTACTTGAGCATGATTGATTGAGCCTTTGAGAAGGCCTTTGGGATAGATTTGAGGACAATGTTTGGACAAGTTCTTAGTGAGCTTGTTGGAGTAGATTTGGGAAAGTTCTTGGTGAGCTTGCTAGAGCATATTTGGGCAAGTTCTTGGTGATCTTTCTAGATCATATTTGGGCAAGTTCTTGGTGAGCTTGCTAGAACAAATTTGGGCAAGTTCTTGGTGAGGTTGCTAGCATAGATTTGACAAGTTCTGTGTGAGCTTGTTAAGCAGGTTCTATGTGAGCCTATCGAGCAGGTTTTTAGTGAGCCTATTGATAGAGCTTTGGAGGTGACCGAGTACAGAGAACAGAGTCTCAGTGGATAGAGATACAACCACTAGCACAGTTGAAGACAAATCTATGTGAGGAGTCTTCAAGTGGAGAGAGGTCCACCAATTAGTGCAGTAGAGAGACAGAGTCTTCTAGAAGATCACATAGCCAGAGCAGAAGGGGAAAAAGTTCTCATGTGGAAGAGATCCATGAACTTGAGATTAGAGGATCAACATCTCCTTTGGATAAAGATCCATAAACATTGTAATTGGGAGTGATTCCCAAAGAGATTGATTGAGAAAGTTTTAATAAAAGATTTTCTTCGTGGAGTACCTCACATTGAGGGAACCACGCTAAATCTTGTATCTCAATTGTGTGTGGTGACTTGTGCTCTTGCTGACTACTGCTATCTGAGTTATTAATGCACACTGCTATATTTTGTTATTACAATTAAGGACATTAATTGATATTGGTTTGGAAAGAAAGTAAAAAGTGGTCTTATACCGTTCACCCCCTCTCTTAGTATAAGCTTGTGTTCTTCAAAGAAACCTTACACAACTTTCATTCCACCATATGCAAGATAAAAATCAACGGATAATCAATTCAACAAGCGATATTGGATGCATGGTAACACAAGATTCACTTGAAGAAATTGAAGAAACACACTTCAAGCATTAAGCATTGAATAAGTATTTTATAATAAATGTATTTGGAGTGCATGATTGGTAGAACCCAACACTCCTAAGTGTTCAAGTAGAAAGTCTATATTAAGAGGGGATTTCTCTCTCAATTTCCAACATCACCCTAGACATTATTGTTTACTCATAAGCAAAATAGAGATTTTGACTATAATGTAATAAGGGAAGTATGTTAGGAATTAATACATCATAGACCATGTGATAAATCAAATGGTATAACCACCTCTCACAAGGTACATACATGTAGTATAGGACAAGATAGTTGCAAGGTTGTTTAAGGGTTTGTTATGCCTGAAATAGGTATCGTATGTACTTAAATACCCTTCATTTTCATTATACAATCATTTATAGTATTAATATCTAACATATTTTAGGTATAACAAACCTTCATTTCCATTATACAATCATTTATAGTATTAATAAGTTGCAAGGACAAATACCCTCAAGCCTTGGGCAGTGCAAAAATCTGAACTCCATCGACCTGTCCATGAATCAGCTTGATGGTACGATCCCTCCAGAACTGGGACAACTCTCAAAACTACAACGGTTGAATCTCTCCTCCAACAAATTGACCGGCCTCCTGCCTCCCGAGCTTGGCAAATGTGAACTCTTGTATATGCTGGACTTGAGTTTCAACTCATTGAATGGTTCGCTACCGAACCAGTTAGCCAGTCTGAAGAAATTACAGTTTCTAGTACTGCAAGGAAACCGTTTTGGCGGAAGAATCCCAGACTTTCTCTCCAACTGGAACCAGCTTCTGGAGCTCAATCTGGGACAAAACCAGTTTCAAGGTAGCATCCCTTCATCTCTTGGAAAATTAGAAACTCTTTCCATTGGTTTGAATCTTGGCAATAATAAATTGAAGGGGAAAATTCCGGCTACAATGGGTAATCTAGACAAACTAGAGAGCCTGGATTTATCATCAAACAATCTCTCTGGCAGTCTTCCCTCTACATCTGAGGGTTTTGTTGGCAATTTTGGGTACCTTGGGTACATTGCCCTTGCTCAAGTGTTGATGTTGTCATTGATGTTAAAGAGCGGAAGGGTTTTTGTGAAAACCAAGGCAGACTAAATTATAGGTTTTGTTTAAATCCATGGTCAGCAGTTTTGAAATGGGTTTTTCTTAAAACCCAAGTTAGCTCTTTGTTTTGTTGAAAAAGGTGCTCCGATGATGAAGATATTTAATTTTAAATATCCAGTTTAAATTTTATTTATTTATTTAAAATTTAAATTAATATTTTAAAATTAAATTAAAGCCATTCACCGGCTTGTTTTCAAAGCCGACGTTGCTAGGGTTTTGCAACGGATCAATTAGGGTTTCTCTGCCGACAAAGCAAGGTTAAGCAACCGAAAAATTCTAGGGTTTCATGTTGACCTAATTAGGGTTGCGATACCGACGTGTTTGAGAATGTTTTGATGGGATATTCTCTTCTATAAAAAGGCGGGACTCGTTGCAAGGTTGGAGAGTGGGCGTGATGCGATATATGCGAATGAAGTTCGTGTGCGGCAGAGTGTAAGTCGGTGATAGTTCTTTGGAGTTAAAGAAAAGAGATCGCAGCGATGAGATAGTGAGTGAGTGTGTATCGACTGATCGAGAACAAAGAGAGCGATATGCGGACGACGTGTTTAAAGTCCGAGGCAAAAATACGTAGATGGTAGAAGTGATATTTCATGGAAGGTGCAGCGGAGTGAGTGGTGCAAAGAGAAGATAAGAACGCGGTATGCAGAAGTCGTGTTCGAGTGTGAAATGACAAGCAGTCTTGGCTCGTAGAAGTAATATTTCGCGAAGTTGCAGTAGAGAACGTGGAGAGATATAGAGGAGTGGTTGAAAAAGTGCGAATCATTTTTCACAGCAGCAGCCGAATGCCGACAAGCGACGAACGCAAGAAAAACAACAGATCGTGCAAATTGAGGTGACAGTTTAATTCTGCAATTTTTACTACTATCTCCAAGTTGTAGCTTGGTAAAAGGGGTTGGTGCCTCTTTCCAGCTTGGAGCTGGAAAAATTGGAGTTGGTGCTCCATTCTGTTGTAGCGGATAAAATTTAGAGGTTGGTGCCTCTTACCGCTTGGTGCTCGGTGAATGATTATGTAAAGTTGTAGCTTTGCATTTGACTGAATTTGGATGGTAGTCCAAGCAGTCTTTTGAGGAGTAGCCACATCGGTGAACCTCGTTAAAATGCCGTGTTATGTGTGATGCTCTTAGTACTTTTATTATTTCTGTTTTAATCTGCTGCAATTTATTTAAAAGTCTAAATTGCTTTTAAGTTTTTAAATAACACACTGATTCACCCCCCTCTCAGTGTCATTGTGATTAGAACAGGTTTATTGTCACTTGTGCAAGTAAATGTCTCCAATAATCAGCTCACAGGATGCATACCAAAATCATGGTTGAAGCTATGGAATTCATTCCCAAGCTCATTCACGGGCAACACAGGGTTGTGTTTACCAAAGGATGAGAGAAATCCTTGTAAGTGCCGCAGCGAGTCACCTCCATCTATAAAGAGCAAACATTTGAGCATGCTCCATACAGTCCTCATTGCTACTGGGTCAGTTTTGTTTGTGATCTCCATAGCGGTCCCAATATTATGGAGATTGCTCTCGCCCAAAATTGCTTCAGAGTTGCCTTATAAATTATACCAGATTTTGCAGGCAACAGAAAATCTGAATGAGAGATACATAATAGGCAAGGGTGCCAAAGGCACCGTTTACAGAGTAGAGTTGCAGTCAGGGAAGTTCTATGCCTTGAAGACCATTCAACTGGTTGATGGACAGAGAAATGACATGAGCATGAGAAGGGAGATCCAAACTGCCGGACAAATCCGTCATAGAAATCTGGTGAAGCTATTGGAATTCTGGCTACACAAGGATTGTGGGTTGATTCTATATGAATACATGCCCAACGGGAGTCTAAGTTATGTATTGCATGAGATGCAGCCCCCTCCAGCTTTGGGATGGCATATACGTTACAAAATAGCCATTGGCACAGCCCATGGACTGTCATATCTTCACCATGACTGCCATCCACCAATTATACACAGAGATATCAAGCCCAGCAATATACTGTTGGATTCAGATATGGAACCTCGCATTTCTGATTTTGGAGTTGCTCTACTCATGGATAGATCCTTGACTATTGATTCTTCAGTTATAGGTACTTTTGGCTACATTGCCCCTGGTAAGAACAATGCTTAAACATTAACTTCAAACATGGTTATAACTTTTTTATTCTTTTTTTTTTTTCTCTCCTCTTTTTCCCTTGGCTGGTTTCACGGGATTTTTATCTGCTTTTGCCGCAGAATGTAGAGAAGCAACCAGAATAAGCGAGAAGATGGATGTCTACAGTTATGGTGTGGTATTGTTGGAATTAATAACAAGGAAAAAGGCTTTGGATTCAAGTTTGGGAGAAGGCATGGACATCGTCAGTTGGGTAAAATCATCTCATGATGCAGAAGACACAGTAATAGATGAAGGGCTTCGAGATGAATTGAAAATTCCAGGAGTGAAAGAACAGATTGTAAGTACAATTAGGATAGCATTGAAATGTACAGAGACCAAGGCAGATGACAGGCCAAATATGAGACAAGTGGTAAAAATGTTGAGAGACATTAGATGAAAACATACACAAATGTTAACAAGGTCTGTCAACATCCAAAGAATACAAACAGGCATTAACTTGCTGTGGAAATCATGAGATACAGAGGCAAAACCTTGGAACTATATGTTGGTAAAGAGTTGGGGTCACGTTGCAGGAAAATCCCATCACTAGCTTCCAGGGGGATTTGTCCACTTTGTGTGGAAGATCACTTAAGCAAGCTTGTTCTCTGATTTTGATGAGCGCGAGCCATGCTTATGTTCACGTTCCAAGGTTGCTGTTTCTTCTGCAAAAAATACAACTATAGAAGGGAGGACACCATGAAGGCTGGAACAGTTGATGTCATTAGTACCAAGAGAATCTCCTATTTGATAAAGAATGGAAATGTTGACCTCTGAGGAGGAGGGGTACGATCCATCATGTCAAGTCCAAACATACTAAGCCTGGTGCCCCTGCGTTTTTGAAGACAACCAAATCACCAAGACCACATCTTTAGGGGGCATCCTTATTATCATTAGTAGCAGCAACAGGAGCGGGAGATTATCAGGTATATGTTTGTGATAACAGTACAAAGATTCAATCTTTCATCATTTATGTATTTTTGAAGAGCAAATCAACACCCATCAACATTAATAACACATCAAAACTCTAAAGCACAATGCTGTGTTTTTGCAGGTCTGCAGAACAAGGGCTGCTCTGTAATA
>JAQPPZ010015075.1:57500-191008 GCA_028583015.1 Wollemia nobilis
CCCCCCCCCCCCCCCCGCCGCGCGGGCGCCCGCGGGCCCCCCCCCCCCCCCCCCCCGCCCCCCCCCCCCCCCCCCCCCCGCCCCCCCCCCCCCCCGCCCCCCGCCCCCCCCCCCCCCCCCCCCCCCGCCCCCCCCCCCCCCCCCCCCCCCCCCCCCCCCCCCCCCCCCGGCGGGCCCGCCCGCCCGGCCGCCCGCCCCCCCCCCCCCCCGGCCCGGCCCCCCCCCCCCCCCCCCCCCCCCCCCCCCCCCCCCCCCCCCCCCCCCCCCGCCCCGCCCGCCGCGGGCCCCCCCGCGCCCCCCCCCCCCCGCCCCCCCCGGCCCCGCCGGGGGCGCGCCGGCGGCGGGGGCGCCGGGCGGGGGGGCCGGGGGGCGGGGGGGCCCGGGTGGAGTGGGTGTTTCTTTATACATAATCCATCAATCATTATGTATTTCCGAGTGTTGGGAAATTTGTATTGACGACAACATGCTAAGAACTACACCACTAAATCTTTAAATAAATTCAAAAATATTCAAAAGAAATGTTATTGCAAATGGTCACAAGTATATTGTCAAGAATTATGCAGATTTCAGGAAAGAATATAGAGCTTATAGAAAATCTAGAAAGGGAAGGATGAGAAGATCTACACATGAAGTGACCATCTTCAAGGTCAGGGAGTAGCAGCATAAAGTATAGCCGCTTAACATGAGAAAAGTTCAATAGATATAAAATGAGATGATTACAATGGAACATAAGTGGAGAGGAGTGCTAAGGGCAATGACACAAAAGTGAGGGAAATCCATGCAAGTAATTAAAGGCTTCAAAAAGGAAAGGAAGGAGACGTTTGAGATGAAGGAGAATTCATCCAACCGGAGAAACTTTTATTTAAAATAAATGCATGAACCTTGAAGGATTTAAGGCAATAAATGTTGGAGAGTTATACCATCTATTTGGTGTGAAATGGATTTTGGAATTGAACCCATTTATTGTGTTGAATTGATATGGTCACCACGAGCAACAAAAGATAATTATAATGTATAATATTGTTTGGAGGATAATTTTTTGAATAACGAACATATATCATTTAACTTGATCCATAGTTATATGAGTATGTTTATGTAAATAAATATGTTTATAATTAGTCATTGATGTTTTTTCTTTTTTAAATAGATAAAGGAAGGGGTTTTGAAAGGGTCCCTAAACCTTTTAGACAAAAGAAATTGTTACAACCAAGAGAAGTACTAGGAGATAACAAAGATACTACTACCCCAAATCGGGGCCCTACAAACAATAGAGCAAGCCCCTAGGCAAAAGAGAACAGGGAGGGCCAAAGAATGGAGAGATCCATTATCCCACCCACCAAAGCATCCCAGGGCATCAACCCACTTCCTGAGAAGTCCAAACGAACGAAAACAAATAGGGAGAGGGTCACAACGTTTTCTCTTTCCCCTTTGAGTTTTTACACATTTTAGAGACTTTAGCATTCGGATGGTCTCATTCCATCATAGACTTGAGTTCCTCAACACAGGAGATTGCAACATTAAGAGTGATAACCAGGGATCTCACAAACTCTTTCTACATTTCACTTCCTGAATTTGGAAAATTGGGAGTTTCCTGAACCTTAAACTTCTTCTAAGTCGATGGACCACCCGAGGGTTTCGTCTTCTTCCTAGTCATACCGGAGTCTTCCCAATCCGACTCCTTGAACAGAGGGGTCTTTTCCACTTTGACCGCCTTATAGGAGAGGCACTTGGAACATCTAGTCTTCTTCGCAGTCCTACTGAATCCACTGGAAACCCCAGTAGTCGTACCCTGAGTCTGCAGAACTTCATCCATTCTGCCTCCCGGGGTGGAATCATCAAAATTTTGATCAAACTTAGGATGATAATTAGTTGAGTTGGAATGGTGAGAAGCCAAAGAATCCTCCTTAGCGTGGGAGTCAGTAGGGTAGTCCACCATCAGCTTCAAAATTCTCATGTTGTCTCCTCTATTAAGCATATGATCATATATAAGTTTAATCAAACCCTAATGGAGGGGGTCCAAGGAGTCATTACATTTGACACTTAAAATTGACTTCTCCAAAGACTAGATTAATAAAGCAAAAATGTTCAGCTTCCTCCCATGACGAAATTGGTTCAAGAAATTGAAATGGAAACTTCTGAGGATGTCCCTATTGTTATCAAGGGTGAAGTAACCCATGACAACGAGGACCACTTTGTCTCAAGCTACTCTAAGCAAACTCCAAGAGTAACCATTTTGAATTTCAATTTCTCACCCTTAGCAAAAAATCTCTTTCTCTTTGGCAAGGGAGTGCTTCTCCTTGTTCAAAAAAATCCCATTCATGGGCAAACCCGTAACCTCTGTAATTAGAGGAATTTAAATCTCAATTTCCACCTCTCCTAACTTCATAGTGTCCCTCTTCCAAGAGTATGTTAGTTGTTGAGACAACTCCCTGTCGAAGCCCTTGAACCTTTTGAGGTAATCCAGTAGAACACCTTTTCTCATTATGGCTTTGACTTCCTCATCCAAGGAAAGGACGGTAGGCTCAACTATAAAATCATCCATGTTTAGAGGCCTACGAAATGAGAAAAAGAAGAAAAGGAGAATAGGAATCGAAAACTCAACAGGGAAATCCACATGACCACCAAGCAAATAATCTATAAATCTAGCTTGTCGATTAATAAAGAAGGATTGAAATCTGGCATGCAAAAAAACTTGCCAATTACAACGATGAGTGGAAAGCCTTGAAAATAGAGGAACACTCATGAAAATGCATGAGGGGTAAGAAACTTGCCCACCAATCCAAATGATTTCAAAAATTAAGAACCCAACGCAGATCAAGATAGGAAGATATGGCACATGAGGAACATTGAACCACCACCTCACTATAGGGAAGGTACGCCAAAGAAAAAACACAAAAGCCTATAGGGAAGAAGAGATAAATTCAAGCATGGGAATCTAAGAAGACCACAAAGGGTCTTGGCTCCCCTTACCAGAATAATTACCATGAGCTTTTGGAGGTATGCCAATGGGGACACATCCCAACACGACATCGAAATTCCATCCAGACCAAGAAGGGGTTGAGTAAGCCCAAACGTGGAAATTACCCCCTAGAAATACCATCTTGGGAGCCACATAGATAGCTACAAATTCTAGAAAATTGGGTGGGATTTTGACCTTATTGTTCGATTAGTGGCCACTACGTCATCCAATTTGTGGTCTATGCAGGTCTGTAATGACAGAGGTCATAGCCCACCTTTTTTGTCTACAATGGTAGAGGTCAGAGCCCACCTTTTCTATCTATAGCGGCAAAGGTCAGAGCCCACTTTTTTCTTGCAGTGGCAGTGGCAGAGGGTGTTACTCTAGATAAGGTAGGATGGGAGGTATGCAACAGTTATCCATGTTTGATTTTATTTCTCTATTGCTAGTTTGAAAGAGAGGAAATAAAACCTATGTCAGTTGCCATTCTCATTCAACCTATTGTAATTTATAACTGGGTGGTGTGGTGTAACAGCCAAGCCTAGTTCTAGGGATTGCAATGTAAATAGTTGTTGTGTAATAAGTTGAAAGCCCATATTTGGGCAGTGCATTGAAACAACCATGTTGTTGTAACAGAGCACATAGCAATAAAAGTAGCTAAGTATCCTTGTTTATGTTTTTTTGCCTTTGTTTATTCCTTTGTTCAAACTTTTGTTGTGCCTTCCCTATTGCTTTGATGTGCATTATTTTTTAGTTGTTTTTCTATCTTTCATTTTTTGTTTTAACTGTTATTGTTGTTCAACAATTGGTATTAGAGCTTGGGGTAAAATTGGAAGTGTTTCTCTGTTGAGGAAACTCTATAGGTGTGAGGAACCTTGCATGGGTATGTTGGAGTAGATAATGGATCACAACAAGTTTACCATTGAAAAGTTCAGTGGGTAGAATTTCAACTTGTGGAAGCTAAAAATGGAATATCTCCTTGTAGAAAGAGATCTGAAGGAGACTATCATCAAGGATGCAAAGCCAACAACAATTAGTCAAGATGATTGGGACAAGATGAATGACAAAGTTATTGCCTTGATTGGTTTGAACCTTGTAGATTTAGTCTTAATGAATGTTATTGGAGCCAAGTCAGCAAAAGAGCTTTGGGATAATCTTGGTAAGCTCTATGAATCAAAGTCACTCATGAATTTAATATTTCTTAGAAAGAAATTGTATGCATTAAAAATGGCTAATGGAGGAAATGTGGCTGAATATTTAAACACCTTCAACACTCTTGTAAATCAGTTGAAATCAGCTGGTGATGAGATCAAAGAAGAGGAACAATGTATTTGTTTGCTTTACAACTTACTAGACTCATGGGACAATCTGATTATAACAATCAATGCGAGCACAAAAGTAGAAAATCTTAAGAAGGATGAGATCATTAGTTAGGTGCTCCAAGAAGAAACCAAAATAAGGACCTCTAAATCTACTAAGAACTCAGAAGCCTTGGTTGTTAGGGATAGAGGATGAAGTAGAGAAAGAAGGGGTGATAGATTCAATGACAATGGCTATAGGTCCAAATCAAGAAGAATATTTCCAAGCAAAGGAAAGAAGCAAGAGATTGTTTGTTGGAGATGCAAGCAAAAGGGGCACAAGAAAAGTGAGTGCAAGGTTGATCTTTCCAAGGAAAAACAAGAATCTTTAGTAGCTCCATCAACCAATGAAAGGGGGCTATATATTGCTACATGTTTGACAATGAATGTCCAAGATAAAGCATGGTTAATTGACTCTAGAGCATCCTTTCACATGACACCACATAGAGAGTGGTTCAAGGACTATGAAGCAAGTCACTATGGCAAAGTATTCCTTGGTGATAATTATTACTATGAAGTTGTTGGTAAAGGTAGTGTAAGAGTTAAACTCATCATACCAGATGTAAGATATGTTCTGGGCTTGACATGAAACCTACTCTCAGCAAGTCAACTTGCAAATGCTAGCGTTGAAACTCTCTTTGGAAAATATGGGTGTAAGTTAGTTCATGGAGCCATGGTCTTGGCTAGAGGTATAAGACATGGAACCTTGTACAAGTTAGATGTAGTCCTTGTTGATGTTGATAGTGCAAATACAAGCTCAACAAAGAGTGGCAAATCCCATACAACAACAAATATGTTAGAAATAATGTTGTGACATAGGAGGATGACACATATTGGAGAGAAGAGCCTACATGATATGTGCAACAAGCAAACTGTTCAAGGTTTGGAAGGTATGAAGTTTGGTTCATTTGATTTTTTTGAAGCATGTGTGATGGGAAAACAAAAAAGAGTTTCATTTAATTCAAGTGAATATAAGAGCAAAGAAATTCTTTAATTAATACATTGTTATATATGTGGACCAATGGAAGTGGATTTCATTGGAGGGTCCAAATATTTTATCACTTTCATTGATGACTTATCAAGGAAGTCATGGGTATACTTCATGAAACAAAAGAGTAGTGCTTTGGATATGTTCAAAGTCTTTGTGGCTGAAGTTGAAATACAAACAAGGAAGAAGGTAAAAGCACTAAGGACTAATAATGAAGGTGAGTATTGCTCTAAGGATTTTGATGCATTTTGTAGGTTGCATGACATTACAAGGCAAAAAACTACACCATACTCCCTACAACAAAATGGTGTTACAAAAAGGATAAATAGAACCTTAGTGGAGAAGGCAAGTATCATGAAATAGGATGCACACTTAAGCAAAATGTTTTGGGTTGAAGCTTTACATACAATAAATTATGTGAACAATTTGTCTTCTATCTCTATTTTGGGTGGAAAGACACTAAAGGAGGCTTGGAGTGACAAGAAACCCACAATAGCACATCTAAGAGTCTTTGGATGTGAAGCCTACATGCATGTTCCCAAGGAGAATAAAAGAAAACTTGATAACAAGTCAGTGAAATGCATTTTTATTAGGTATGGTGAAGGAATAAAAGGATACAAGATATGAATACCATCAAAACATCGCCATGCATATAGTCGAGATGTCATCTTCAAGGAAGAGTTTGCTAGTGAAAAGTAAGTAAATCTAGATACTCAAGGAAATGAGGAACAACAAGGAATAACTTTTGAAATAAAAAATCAACAGGCTAGAAATTATCAGCAGGTGTTGCCAAATACAAGTGTCACTCCTGTTTCAACTCCATTACGTGAGATGCAACCACTTGTAAGTGGGTCTAATGATGAAATTCAAGTACAACAACAAGAAGAGACTACTATGGAGAGTAATCAACCTATTCATGATGAAGTACAACTAGGAAATGAGATAGAACTCAAAGGATCAAAAATTGAACAAAGTGATCAAGTGATAAGGAGTCTTCAACAAAGAAGAGCACCTGATAGGTTTGGCTATGAACCAAGTTATTTTAGTTATTTTTCATTGTCTTCCATGTGTGATGATCCAAGAAGTGTGAAAGAGGCTCTTAATAGTGATGAAACAATTCATTGAAAAAGGATATGGAAGAAGAAATGAGGTCATTTGAACAAAATCAGACTTGGTATTTGCAACCATTGCCTAAGGATAGGAAATTAGTTGGTTGTAAATGGATTTTTAAGAGGAAGTACAAAGTTGATGGTTCAAAAATATATAAGGAAATGCTGGTGGTAAAAGGATATACTCAAGTAGAGGGTATATACTTTAACGAAACCTTCTCTCCTATGGAAAAACTTTGTTTCAAGCAGATTATTATTGTCAATGACAACAACTTATGATTGGGAAATTGAGAAAATGAATGTGAAGATAAATTTTCTTCATAGAGAGCTAAATGAGAATATTTATATGCAACAACCATAAGGGTTTGTAGTAAGTGTGAGTAGTAATTTGGTGTGAAATTTGAAGAAAGCACTCTATGGATTGAAGAAATCCCCAAGACAATGATACCACAAGTTTGACAAACATGTGATTGAGCATGGTTTCCAAGAAGTAATGGAGATCATTGCATCTACTTCATGAAAAAGGTAAAACACTTCATTATTTTGGTCTTGTATGTTGATGACATTCTTTTTATTAGTGACTCAAAGGATTTGGTAAAAGGGACAAAGTCTAAATTGTCAAGAAAATTTGACATGAAATACTTGGGTCCATTGCATTGTTTTTTGGGTATCGAAGTCAAGAGAGACCGCATGATAAAAATGCTTTGGATTAGCTAAAGAAATTATATAGCATATCTCCTTGAACTCTTTAGAATGGATAAGAGCACTCCTATGAACACTCCATATCAAGTTGGAGTGGCATTGTCAAATGAAATGAGTCCAAAGAACAAGCAAGAAGAGAAGGAAATGACACGTACCATATGCAAGTGCAGTTGGAAAGCTCGTGTATGCAATGGTGTGTACAAGACCTGATTTGGCCCATACAGTGGGTGTTGTAAGTAGATTCATGTCCAATCTAGGTAAGCAACACTAGGTTGTTGTTAAGAAGATAATGAGTTATCTACAAGGGACAAAATATTATGCAATATGTTATGGCGCAATAAAAAACAAAAAATTATAGGGTTTTATTGATTCAAGTTTGGAGGAGATGTGGATAAGAGCAAGTCCACAAGTGCATATATCTTCACATTGTTTGGTGGTACAGTTAGTTGGGGAAGTAAGAAGCAGGAAGTGGTTGCTCAATCTACAATAAAAATTGAATACATTGTTGTTGCAGAGGCATCCAAAGAAGCTATATGGCTACATTTATGATGTGAGGATGTGGCATTTGAGCAAGACCAATACCTCTTTGGTGTGACAACCAAAGTGAAATTGACCTTGCAATGAATCCCAAGTTTCACTTTAGAACTAAACACATTAGAGTGAGGTTTCACTTTATTATAGAAGTGATAGAATATGGAGAGGTGGAGCTACTCAAAGTGAAAATAGAAAGGAATACAACATATGCATTGACCAAGCCATTGGCTGCACAAAAAATTACTTGGTGTCAAGGCAAGGTAGGCTTACAACCTTGGATGGAGTAGTCACCAAGTGGGATATTGTTTGATCAATGGCCACTACACCATCCAATTCGTTGGTGGGGTGAGAGAGGCACCCAATATTTTGCCCTGGTGACCAACATAACCCAACCAGGATTGACCAAACAAATGCCATGTGGAGCCCAAGATTCTAAATAGAAGGAAGAACTCTAGATACTAGTAGCAAGGCACAAATTGACCTCAATTGAGAATACAAAGACTAAGAAACATCTTGAGTAAGGAATTCAAGGGACTGAGCATACAAGACTCAATTAATCCATATGGTTTAGGCCTTGGAGGAGGTATTCCTGCAAAATAGACAATCTCATTTGAAGTAGGCCCAAATTAGCTAAGAAGTTCGTAGACTTGTTACCTTTCCTATACGTATGTCTTACTTGAACTTCTTCCAAGGCTTGGAGAACCCATTGTATTCCTCTATCAAATTAACTATACTATTTTATACTCTAGCAAGGAGTTTGTGATCCAGAGATACCATTGACAATATTTCGAGAATCTCCCTCAATAATAAATTTACTGCACCCTAAAGAAGGAAGTAGCACAACACCTTGGAAGAAAGGTTTGTTTGTTAAATATTACTTTTAGACTATTCTTAACTCAGATGATTATTATTGAATATGCATTAATGATTAAAACTAATTAAATTTTTTCATATTGCATGTTTTTGTGTTATTATACAAATTTCTTTTAAAAAATCAACACCTAGGGATTATGATAAAAAAGGATGATCTTATAATTGATTGAGCTTAGTTTTACTTTAGATCTCAAGACCATGTTTAATAAAAAAGGGAATATTTGTTGGAATAATAGTTGGTCAAGATAAATTGCTTAGTAGTCATATTTCTACTTTGTTATGAATTGTTTATCAAGTAAGGCTACATAAATCGCATTGTAAGAAATGATATTTACTAAGTGATTATTTTTCGAAAACAATTCAAGTGTCTTTTGATATATGGGTTCTTTCTTGATCCAATTTATTAGTTGATGTTCAATGCCAAAGACATGCATGTAGCATGAGGTCATTCCTTCCAAAGAGTAGTGATCATATAACAAAGCCAATGCTTCAACCAATATTATCCTTAGAAGTTTGTATCACATCTCCATGAATAATTAAGGATATATTATATAATGTTATACCACTTTACCAAATCCTTTAAAAGTGCCTTTAAGTTTAACTATGGACTATCCTCTAGTCGCCACAGTTTCTTAGGAAGGAACAATTGCCTAAGAAGGAATGAAAGAAGGCACCATTGAGAATGATAAGTGTAGTGGATTCAATCACAAGAAATAAAACAAGGATCTATATTCCAACTATGGATAAACCTACCTCTCAACTGACAACAATAAATTACAAGGTGGTGGTGTAAGAGGTGGATATTGCCAAGATGCTGCTAGAGGATCCTGCTCAAGTTGCCCACTTCTAGGTTATCATGTTGTACTATCAAGGAGCTTGGATGGAAGGAAAGTATAACAAGGAGAAGGAGAAGGCAAATAACCTAGCCAAAAATTTAGATCAAGAGTAAAAATAAAAGAAGGTCCTACAGATCTAGGTCAGGCAATTGTAACAAAAGCTTAAGGAAGCTCCAATTCTAGCCTAGTTGTAGCAAAAGGATAAAAAACTCTTGGTCTTGGAAGAACAACTGAAGAATCTATAACTAGAGTTGGGTGAATAAAAGAAAAATGTATAAGCTCCTCATTTATTCCAAGATGAATTGGTGTAGATTAAAAATGATAGTTGGAGCAAAATTCTTGAAGCGACCATACAAGTGCATTCGATTGTGAAATATTTGAATTTTAGGCTGCATGTTGTTAAAATAGCACAAATTGATTTCTTGCTAGTACAAAACAATATAGCTAAAAGGATAAAAGAAGTAGAATCCACCATCAAAATTTAAAGAAGAGATCCAACCCACAACTAGCAACTTTCACAAGCAAGTACTTAAATAAGGCGATGTAACTGGCTCAAGAGCTAATAGAAGGAAACTAACTAGTACAATAAGGATGGAAGTTAATTGCTTCATTGAGTTGAAAGGAGGAGAAAATAATGGTCCTAATACAAGAAATTAGGTATCTTGGTTTCCCATGTTTTTGGGATCAATAGGGACAACTATTTACTATAGAGAAACTCAAGATCCAGTTTGAACTAGTTAGAAACGATGAAAAATAAATTGATCTATAGCTAAAATCTATCAAAGAAAACAAAGTCTTTCAATTTTTAAATGGGTTGGCCACAATACAGGAAAAAATTTAGGAGCTAGCTAGAAGATATCAAGATCCCTCATATAGAAAAGCCTACCAATTAAAATAGATTCACAACAAGGTCATAAGAGTTAAGCTCCCATCAAGGGAGACCTAGGATATAACTTGCCAATTATTGTAGCTTATAAAGGTCTCCTCAACTAACCAAAGGACTAGTAGAGATGAACAAGGAAAGGGATAAATTACAAAAAAGCAAAGACAAGAAGAACAAGATGAAACTACTAGAACCTCAATTGTGGGACTTTGGAAACTAAAATCTACCAGATGAAAAGTGGCGCACAAGCATAGAAAAAGAACATTATGTGATGTGTGAAGTCTTCAACATTATGTCTCAATAATTTGATTTTAAATATAAACATGAGGTATATAAATGGAATAGATTGTGCTAGCCAAAGGCTATTGGCTATGAGAAAAGGAAGGCATGTGAGCAAACCATTCATACAAAATTCAAATGTTTGGGAATGTGTGGTAACTTTGATAAAATATCTGTAATCATGGTAAATCCCAACTGTCATAGTCATAAAAAAAGGTAATAAAAGAAGGTGTGGAATTCCTATAAGCATAAATGTTCTCTTTGATAACTAATCAAAATCTTGAGCAATTATGTGCATAACAAAGCAATTATGGATATCTTCAAGGCAACTAAGTGCTTAAAAATTATCTACAACTCTAAGGAAGATTACCTACGCAATGTCACAAAGAAGAAGACAACAAGAAGAAATAAAGAGGACCAAGTTATGAGTGTTTGGAATATTTACCTAAGGCATCTTACCCTTGTCTGAAGCAACCCTCAGTTGTTGTAGATTATTATCAGGATATCCAATTTTGTAAAAGGTATCGCCAACCAAGTATCTTTGTTTTCTTTCATTCGCCTTACTCTTCTAGTATCTTCCTCTTTCTTTCTTTGATTATAATTTCCCTTGGCCTCATATTCTCCCCATTAATCTCCTTACCATTCATTATTCATTGAATCATTGCCTTCTCCACCCATCCTAATCACCTCATTTTGTTACACCACTTCCATAGTAATTGCTTGTTGTCCTCAACCACCTATGGTACTTTTCCTCCTTTTCTTCTTGCAAAAATCCCATAGTTAGTTGATGAATCTGATATGGTCTAATAGGGGGCATATTCCAATGCATCCCCTGAAACCCCTATTACAACTACAAAATATATTTAAGCTCCCAAGTTCTCACCTTCTTCATATATTTGTTTTTTCTTTTATTTTCTTGCCTCTAATCCTAACTCCTTGTCTAATAGATAAGGCTATCTGGGTTCTCTATTTCTACAAGAAGAAATCCCCAAGAGGTGCTAATAATGTGGGTCAATACAATTGTCCCCATATGTAAGCCCTTGAAAGCAATGACATACTATCAATTTTTCTATAATTTTTATAAGGAAGTAGCCAAAAATACAAATCTACCTTGTGTACCTAAAATTTGGCTAAGGCAAAGAAGCCTAGTCACTTTCCTCAAAGTGGTCAAGGTTTCTAGGAAGGTCAAAGGTTTCGATAAGACCGAATCTTGGATAACACTGGATTTCAGGGTTTTCAATTGATGACATCAAGTGAAGTGTCAAAAAAGCCCTATCCATTAAATCAAAAGTTTAAAACACAAATGACCAGGGTTTGCACAAGGGACGTAAGATAAAAAATTTAAAATATCGATAAGTGTAAAGTTTGATAAAGCAAAGAGGTCAGTGTCCTTAAGAGTTATTGAAGGTTTTGGTGAATCAAAATCCTAGAACAAGATAGCATCAGGGTTTTCAAGCACTGATGTTAGTCGAACCTCTATAAATTCCTAACAAGTAATAACCTTAGAAGTCAAAGGTATCAAGGTTTCTCCAAGATGACATAAGCAAAACCATTCAAAATTCCCAATAAGCCCAAATCCCAAAGCCTAGGATTTTTAAATAGTGATGTCAACATAGCCTCCTAAAAATCTTGACCTAATATCTAAGACCCTTGTAGTAGTCAAAAATTCCTAGCGAGACCTTTGATCCCTGACAATGAGCAAAAGGTTCTTGAATATTTCCTTTTCAGCAAGGATTGCATATCATAATCCTGAACCTCCAGGACACTTCTCAACCATCCATACCAAAGCAGTTAGGTTGGATCTATCATCCATATAGTTGGTATAACAACTAAGCATAGTGGTAAAATTTTGAGTCATCCAAAGAATCTTGAGCCCATTGAGGACACATGAACACCAATTTTGTGGAAGGGGTTAGGAATGACCATGTCATTATAACATAATCAATATAGTTAGGTTGATATGGTCAAGATAGAGCGAGAAAGTGACATCCATGCCCTTCAAGCGTGTAGGCCAAGTTGTGCCTATCCATGTCAAGCTAACAAAAGGCCTTTGATGTAATAATCAAGCATAACATAACACATGGTGTGATATTATAAATAGCTAGATCTTCCTCAATATGAAGGTTAGATCTTCAACATCTACCTGTTGTATGCTATATAACTTCACTCTACAATTAATACAATCAAATTTCATTTGGTCTTTGTCAAAGTAAGTATTTTAGATTTCAATGCATATGTGAGTTATGTTCCTTTATGCATTTTTGTTCATGCTTTATGGGTAGTAATTATGTTAATCAAATACCATCAACATTCAATTTTTGTTTGGAATTATTTTTTCAAAGCTCTTGGAATGTTGAGGGGTGCATAACATGAGCTTAATATATCTATACTATGTGATACTTTATTTGATAGTTGGCCTGTTAGGCTTTGTTGTAGTTTACTTATGGGGTATTTGCACAACACACTTCATTATTGTTAGTTAAATCTTGGCTAAGGCAAAGAAGCCTGGTCACTTTCCTCAAAGTGGTCAAAGTTTCTAGGAAGGTCGAAGGTTTTGATAAAACCGAAGCTTGGACAACACCGGATGTCAAGGTTTTCAAGTGATGATATCAAGTGAAGTGTCAAAAAAGCCCTATCCATTAAATCAAAAGTTTAAAACACAAATGACCAGGGTTTTGCACAAGGGACGTAAGCTAAAAAAATCAAAATATTGATATGTCCAAAGTTTGATAAAGCAAAGAGGTTAGTGTCCTTAAGAGTTATTGGAGGTTTTTGTGAATCAAAATCCAAGAACAAGATAGCATTAGGGTTTTCAAGCACTAATGTTAGTCGAACCTCTATAAAGTCCTAACAAGTAAGAACCTTAGAAATAAAAATATACCAAGGTTTCTCCAAGATGACATAAGCAAAACCAATCAAAATTTCCAATAAGCCCAAATACCAAAACCTAGGATTTTCAAATAGTGATGTCAACATAGCCTCCTAAAAATCTTGATCCAATCTCTAAGACCCTTGTAGTAGTCAAAAAATCCTAGCAAGACCTTTGATCCCTGACAATGAGCAAAAGCTTCTTGAATATGTCCTTTTCAGCAAGGATTGCATATAAGAATCTTGAACCTCCAGGGCACTTCTCAACCATCCATACCAAAGTAGTTAGGTTGGATCGATCATCGATATAGTTGGTATAACAACTAAGCATAGTGTTAAAAATTTGAGTCATCCAAAGAATCTTGAGCCTATTGGGGACACATGAACACCAATTTTGTGGAAGGGGTTAGGATTGACCATGTCATTATAACATAATAAAAATAGCTAGGCTAAGTTGGTCAAGATAGAGTGGGAAAGTGACATCCATGCCCTTCAAGCATGTTGGCCAAGTTGCGCCTATCCATGTCAAGCTGACAAAAGGCCTTCGATGTAATAATCAAGCATAACATAACACATGGTGTGATATTATAAATAGCTAGAGCTTCCTCAATATGAAGGTTAGCTCTTCAACATCTACCTATTGTATGCTATATAACTTCACTCTACAATTAATACAATCAAATGTCGTTTGGCCTTTGTCAAAGTAAGTATTTTAGATTTCAATGCATATGTGAGTTATGTTTATTTATGCATTTTTGTTCATGCTTTATGGGTAGTAATTATGTTAATAAAAAACCATCAACCTTCAATTTTTGTTTGGAATTATTTTTCAAAGCTCTTGGAATGTTGAGGGGTGCATAGCATGAGCTTAATATATCTATACTATGTGATACTTTGTTTGATAGTTGGCCTATTAGGCTTTGTTGTAGTTTACTTATGGGGTATTTGCACAACACACTTCATTGTTGTTAGTTAAATCTTGGCTAAGGCAAAGAAGCCTGGTCACTTTCCTCAAAGTGGTCAAGGTTTCTAGGAAGGTCAAAAGTTTCGATAAGATCGAAGCTTGGAAAACATTGAATGTTAGGGTTTTTAAGTGATGGCATCAAGTGAAGTGTCAAACAAGTCCTATCCATTAAATCATAAGTTTAAAACACAAATGACCAGGGCTTTGCACAAGGGACATAAGCTAAAAAATTTAAAATATCGATAAGTCCAAAGTTTGATAAAGCAAAGAGGTCAGTGTCCTTAAGAGTTGTCAGAGATTTTGGTGAATCAAAATCCTAGAACAAGATAGCATCAAGATTTTCAATCACTGATGTTAGTCAAACCTCTATAAATTTTTAACAAGTAAGAACCTTAAAAGTCAAAAATATCAAGGTTTCTCCAAGATGACATAAGAAAAACCATTCAAAATTCCCAATAAGCCCAAATCCCAAAGCCTAGGATTCTCAAATAGTGATGTCAACATAGCCTTCTAAAAATCTTGACCCAATCTCTAAGACCCTTGTGGTAGTCAAAAATTCCTAGCAAGACCTTTGAGCCTTGACAATGCGCAAAATGTTCTTGAATATGTCCTTTTCAACAAGGATTGCATATCATAATCTTGAACCTCCAGGGCACTTCTCAACCATCCATACCAAAGCATTTAGGTTGGATCGATCATCCATATAGTTGGTATAAAAATTAAGCATAGTGGTAAAAAATTAAGTCATCCAAAGAATCTTGAGTCTATTGAGGACACATGAACACCAAGTTTGTGGAAGGGGTTAGGACCAACCATGTCATTTTAACAAAATTAAAATTGGTTAGGTTGAGTTCGTCAAGATAGAGCGGGAAAGTGACATCCATGCCCTTCAAGCATACTAGCCAAGTTGTGCCTATCCATGTCAAGCTGACAAAAGGCCTTCGATGTAATAATCAAGCATAACATAACACATGGTGTGATATTATAAATAGCTAGAGCTTCCACAATATGAAGGTTATCTATTCAACATCTACATGTTGTATGCTATATATATTCACTCTACAATTAATACAATCAAATTTTGGTTGGCCTTTGTCAAAGTAAGTATTTTAGATATTAATGCATATGTGAGTTATGTTCCTTTATGCAGTTTTGTTCATGCTTTATGGGTAGTAATTATGTTAATCAAATACCATCAACCTTCAATTTTTGTTTGGAATTATTTTTGTAAAGCTCTTGGAATGTTGAGGAGTGCATAGCATGAGCTTAATATATTTATACTCTGTGATACTTTGTTTGATAGTTGGCCTATTAGGATTTGTTTTAGTTTAACTATGGATTATTTGCACAACACACTTCATTGTTGTGAAGAACACAAGCTTATACTGAGAGGGGGGTGAACAGTATAAGACCACTTTTTACTTTTTCTTCCAATTCAATATTATGTTGTGTATAGATAGCAATATCAATAGCAAGTAATCAAAGCAATGCACAAAATACCATACACAATAGAGACACCACAATTTACGTGGTTCACCCAATGTGGGCTACTCCACGGAGAAAATATTTTACTAAAACTTTCTCAATCAATCTCTTTGGGAATCACTCCCAATTACAATGTTTATGGATCTCTGTCCAAAGGAGATGTTGATCCCCTAATCTCAAGTTCATGGATCTCTTCCACAGGAGAACTCTTTCCCCTTCTGCTCTGGCTATGTGATCTTCTAGAAGACTTTGTCTCTCTGATCGCACTGACTGGTGGACCTTTCTCCACTTGAAGACTCCTCACTCAGATCTGTCTTCAACTATGCTGGCTATTGGATCTCTATCCACTGAGACTCTGTCCTCTCTACTCTGTCACCTCCAAAGCTCTGTCAATAGGCTCACTAAGAACCTGCTCAATAGGCTCACACAGAACCTGCTTAACAAGCTCACACAGAACTTGTCAAATCTGCTCAAGCAAGCTCACCAAGAACTTGCCCAAATCTGCTCTAGCAAGCTCACCAAGAACTTGCCCAATTATGCTCTAGCAAGCTCACCAAGAACTTGCCCAAATATGCTCTAACAAGCTCACTAAGAACTTGTCCAAATCTATCCACAAATATGTCCACAAAGCTATCCACAAATTTATCCCAAAACTGTCCACAAGGGCCTTCCCAAAGGCTCAATCAATCATACACAAACTGCCACAAATATATCCAAAATTCTATCCCAAATATCTTCTCAAAGACTCAACCAATCATGCTCAAGTAGCACTCAAAACTCATCCACAACTCTATCAAGGCAAAGCTCAAAGATGAACTCAACAATGAATGGCAATGTACTCTTCAATGGATAACAACAATGATCCACAATGATCTCAACTCAAATCAACTCATAGAAGCATAAGGAGAATTTTTAGAGACTCAATATGTTCTAATCTCACTCTCAACCCAAATCAATCTCAACTCAACTCAAGTCAACTCATAGAAGCATAAAGAGAATTGTTAGAGACTCAATATGTTCTAATCTCACTCTCAACTCAACTCAAATCAATCTCAACTCAACTCAAGTCAACTCATAGAAGCATAAAGAGAATTGTTAGAGACTCAATATGTTCTAATCTCAATCTCAACTCAAATCAGAATAATGGAATAGTTTGTTTCATAGGACTTGAACAATCACTTCACACATCACTTGACTAGGCTCAATCAACTCAACTCAACCAATCATCACAAGGGACAACTCTTTCTCACAAAAACCCTAGTCCAAGCATGTATCAACCAACTCAAATGTTTCCAACAATGCTCAACCACAAATCTCACATAACAATGATACTCATGTTCTTTTCTAACTCATGTTCTTTCACAACCAATGGGCTTCAACAACTATGCTTATAAAACAAGGTTTAAACACAACTCTCAATTCAAAAAACCTTGAAGCATTCAACCAACCACTTTCGAAAAGGAAACCACAAACAATCCTTTTCCCTCCAATGATATTTCAGAAATCAACCACCATAAACAATCAATAGGATAATGTGCCCATACCTTTTATGAAGATGAAGAAACCCCTTTGGAAATCTGCCACACTCAACACACTTTGAAAAGAACAAAACAACCTTCACTTGAACCCCTTTACAAAAATAGAAATATCTCTTTATGTACACCTTATTTCTCCTTCTAAGCAAGATAATCAAATAGCCCTCGAAATAAGCTTTCCAACGATATATAACATGATATACTTTTATAAAAGGAAAAACCAAAAATATCTCCTTTTCTAAAAGTGCACTATAACTCTTAAACTTGCCTTCCGATTAAATAAAAAATATTTAATCAAACATTTTCCTCAACCACACCTTATTCCTCCAACATTAGGCAATAATAAAAAATTGTTTTAATAAAACATTTACTTGCCTCTAGAGGGAATCGAACCCTCGTCGCTGCCCACACAACACCTCAACCGCGGTGCCAAAGACCACGCGAGCTACTCGCTCGCATAAGATGGAGAGCGAAGACTCTCCCCTTATCTCGCTGCCCTCTTGCTCACGTCAAAACGTGGGCCAAGACTTTCCTTCCTTACTCCTCGTAATTCGTAGCTGGTGGGAATCGAACACATGCACATCCGCTAGCAAAAACCTTAACACTCCCAAGCTCACCGTTGGACCACGCTGTCACATCGAGGAAATTCGGTGCCTACGAATAAATGTTCTCTTCGAATCTTGCTTAGGGGCTTTAAAACAAAAAGCCCTTTGCATATATATATGCAATCTCCTTTGTAAGATAATAAACGTCGACGCTTTTAACTTTTAATAATTACCTTTGATAGCGCATGAACTTTATGACGTCGGCAATAATTTTAATTTTAATTTTAAAATTAAAATTTAAATTTTAAATAATTAAAATTTAAACTAAATATTTAAAATCAAATATCTCCATCACCGGGGCACCTTTTTCGATGAAACAAAAGCCTAACTTGGGTTTCAAGAAAAACCCAGTTCAAATATGCCATCCATGGTTTTAAATAAAACCTTTTATTTTGCCTGCCTTGGTTCTCACAAAAACCCTGTATATATCCATGCTCTCCGAAATATGAATGCTTTGGTCATCAAAACTCAATGTGTTCCTTGGGACATTAATGTGACATCAATGACAACATAAAACAACTCAAATTGCCAACAATCTCCCCCTTTGTCATTGATGGCAACACCTCTAAAGCAAAAACCACAATCACTGCAAAAACCATCTCTGAGAATCAAAGCTGCTCCCCTGACTCAATAATCTCTTTGGAGGCTGCTCCCCCTAACTCAATGCTCTCTTTGGAGGCTGCTCCCCTAACTCAAATATCTCCTTGGAGGTTGCTCCCCCTAACTCAATACTCTCTTTGGAGGTTGCTCCCCCTAACTCAAATCTCTCCCCCTTTGACATCAATGGCAAAAGGGACACCTATGGGGCTAAAATATATGACTCTTAAGCATAGCCCCCTCACCATATTCTCTCTTGAGGTGATTAATTTTGGGGTGGGAGTACCTTTACTCCCATATTACATTGATTCTTTCCTTTATCAACTTCCTTCCATGTTTTTATGATATCCTTCTCTTGATGAATTACTTGATCTTCTTGTCTTGAACCTGTTTGACCTTCTTGCCTTGAACATGTTTGACCTTCTTGCCTTGAACCTATTTGGAATTGAGTCCTACACCATTTTGCAATATGCCCAAAGTTATTGTAAATAAAACACTTGATATTGTAGCCTTTGGATGGTACCCATGTCCTGAATTCTTTCTTGAAGTAATTTCCATATCCATTCCTTTCTTGAACCCTGTATTGTGAAGCTCTATTTTCATGACCATTATGACCATGACTTCTGAATTGTGTAGCTCTAAAACCAAAACCATGTTGCTCATTTCCTTTGCACTGAAAATATTTATGACCAATCCTGTTACATGAGAAGCAATGTCCCTGAAAATCATACCTTCTTCCTTTGAAGTTTCTTCTTGCAAAATCAAACTTCTTTGATCCATAGACCCTGCAATGTATAGCCCTGTGTCCAAATCCATTACAAGAAAAACAATGTCCTTGAAAAGCCCTTTGTTCATGCCTTGGTTCCTCATACCTTTCTTGACCATGATCATCTTCAACTTGTGCATTGCATTCTTGAACCTTCTTTGTAGTATCTAAATCTTCTTCCTTAGTTTCTTTCTTGTTTTCCTCTTCAAGTATTTCTCTTTCTTTTGAACTTGATTCACCTTTTTCTGCTTCCTGTTCCCCTTGTTCTTCCTTAGAACTAAGTCCTATTATAGTGACTGATGACTTTTGTGCATTGATAGTCCTTTCCAAGGTCTTTGAACTTTCCTCAAACTTGTGTAGCTTTTATTTAGAACCTTTTACTTCCAACCTTAGTAAAACTATCTCATGCTCTAATATTTCACACTCTAGATCTTTTGTTTTTAATTTTTTGACCATACCTTCTTCAATTTTTCTTGTCTCTTCAACTTTGATTTTGAAGTTAGTGAGTTCCTATAGAAACCTTGCTTTTTATTTCTCATCTTCTTGAGCTTGATCCCTTAATCGTGAGTTCTCCCTTTTTAGTTCTTCAAGAGTAATCATAAGCCTTTCATATTCTATCTCTTTCCTTTTAATCACCTCCTCCAACCCTCCTTTCAAAAACCCCCAAACTCTTATATTATCTCTTTTCAATTCAATAAGCTCCTTAAGAGTGGCTTTCTCCTTTTCTTTATCTGAATCTTCCTCTTCTTCAACATCACTACTGCTGGAATTGTCACTGGAACTACTGCTAGAACTATTACTAGAACTATTGCTTTCTTTTTCCACAAATAAACTTTTCTTGTTGCAATTGTTGTAGTACGTGCAATCATCATCTAAATGCCCAAAGTCTCCGCATATGAAGCATTTTAGTATTCTTAGACCCTTATTGTACCTGTTTTCTTGCTCAATGGCTATAGCAAGCTCTTCATGTCGTTCTTCGATAGATGTATCCTCTTATTTAACTTCAATACCTAGGAATAGGTGTTCTATTTGGAGTGGAAGTTCTTCTTCTACTTATTTTATCCCATAGAAAAACCCTTCTTCATATTCATTGTCACTAAGATCATTATAATCTTCTATAGCAAACAAAATCTCAAGATTTCTTTGACCATGCTTGTTTCCTTGATGTGTCATCTCATCTTTACTATCACTGAAACCATTGCAATATCATGATCTGTGATCTCTTTGATCACATACAAAGAACTGTTCTCTTTCACTTTCTATTCCTAGGAATAGATGTTCTTACTTTTCATCATCTGACTTGTCTCTATCACTATAATCTGAGCTATCACTTGCTTCTACAATGTAGTAAGATTTCTTTGCCTTACGAAAAATTTTCTTCTTCTCATACCTGTTTTGCTTGTATCTGTCATCTTTGTCATGCTTATGCTTTCCATCTTCTTTTCTTTTATGACCCTTTTTTTCATCATCACTGTTTTCTTCATGTGGACACCTGTATGCATAGTGACCAAGATCACCACACTTGTAGCATCTGACTTTCCTTATATCTCTGAAATTCCTTGAGTCCTTATTCCTTTTGATGAAGTTAGCTTCCTCATCATTTTCTAAAACTCTATCTATTTTTGAAACTTTCCCTTTCTCTTTTTCTGAAGCCTTGAATGCAATCTCTTTTATTGGAGCTTGATGCTTACTTACCCTCATCTCATAAGCTGTGAGAGTACCTTGCAATTCTTCCATTGTTAGCTTGTTGATATCCATTGTTTCTTCTATTGCTGAAACCTTAGAATCATATTTCATGGGAAGTGATCTCAAAACCTTTTGAGTAACTTCTGATTCTTTCATCTCAAAACCTAGGCCTCTCATGGTGTTAGTAATCTCATCAACTCGAAGTAAAAACTTTGCAATATCTTCAGAATCTTCCATTTTCAATTCCTCAAATATTTTTCTATGAGTTTGTAGTTTTTCCAACTTTACCTTGGAATCTCCTTCATAAGTATTCCGCAACTTGGTCCACATCTCATTAGCTGAATTACATACCATGACCTTTGCAAAATTTGTCTCACGTAGCCCACTCAAAATACAATTCATTGCTCTTGCATTGATCTCAACCAATTTCCTGATAGTCTTATCTACCTCGGGATCACCTTCAACCCTATACTATTTTTCAACCATTTGCCATACCTCATATCCTTGTGATATCAAGTAGTTCTTCATCCTCATGCTCTAGAAAGCATAATTGTTACCATAAAACAATGGAGCCTTATTTGTAGATGATCCATTCTATGAAGCCATCTATGTTCTTGTAGAATCTACCCTCAAGTTGTTAGCCTTTCTGAAGGAACCCGCTCTGATACCAATTGAAGAACACAAGCTTATACTGAGAGGGGGGTGAACAGTATAAGACCACTTTTTACTTTTTCTTCCAATTCAATATTATGTTGTGTATAGATAGTAGTATCAATAGCAGTAATCAAAGCAATGCACAAAATACCATACACAATAGAGACACCACAATTTACGTGGTTCACCCAATGTGGGCTACTCCACGGAGAAAATATTTTACTAAAACTTTCTCAATCAATCTCTTTGGGAATCACTCCCAATTACAATATTTATGGATCTCTATCCAAAGGAGATGTTGATCCCCTAATCTCAAGTTCATGGATCTCTTCCATAGGAGAACTCTTTCCCCTTCTACTCTGGCTATGTGATCTTCTAGAAGACTCTGTCTCTCTATTGCATTGATTGGTGGACCTCTCTCCACTTGAAGACTCCTCACTCAGATCTGTCTTCAACTGTGCTGGTTGTTGGATCTCTATCCACTAAGACTCTGTCCTCTATACTCTGTCACCTCCAAAGCTCTATCAATAGGCTCACTAAGAACCTGCTCAATAGGCTCACACAGAACCTACTTAACAAGCTCACACAGAACTTGTCAAATCTGCTCAAGCAAGCTCACCAAGAACTTGCCCAAATCTGCTCTAGCAAGCTCACCAAGAACTTGCCCAATTCTGCTCTAGCAAGCTCACCAAGAACTTGCCCAAATCTGCTCTAACAAGCTCACTAAGAACTTGTCCAAATCTGCTCTAACAAGCTCACTAAGAACTTGTCCAAATCTATCCACAAATATGTCCATAAATCTATCCACAAATCTATCCACAAAGCTGTCCACAAAGCTATCCCAAAACTATCCACAAGGGCCTTCCCAAAGGCTCAATAAATCATACACAAACTGCCACAAATCTGTCCAGAATTCTATCCCAAATATCTTCTCAAAGACTCAACCAATCATGCTCAAGTAGCACTCAAAACTCATCCACAACTCTATCAAGGCAAAGCTCAAAGATGAACTCAACAATGAATGACAATGTACTCTTCAATGGATAACAACAATGATCCACAATGATCTCAACTCAAATCAACTCATAGAAGCATAAGGAGAATTGTTAGAGACTCAATATGTTCTAATCTCACTCTCAACCCAAATCAATCTCAACTCAACTCAAGTCAACTCATAGAAGCATAAAGAGAATTGTTAGAGACTCAATATGTTCTAATCTCAATCTCAACTCAACTCAACTCAAATCAATCTCAACTCAACTCAAGTCAACTCATAGAAGCATAAAGAGAATTTTTAGAGACTCAATATGTTCTAATCTCAATCTCAACTCAAATCAGAATAATGGAATAGTTTGTTTCATAGGACTTGAACAATCACTTCACACATCACTTGACTAGGCTCAATCAACTCAACTCAACCAATCATCACAAGGGACAACTCTTTCTCACAAAAACCCTAGTCCAAGCATGTATCAACCAACTCAAATGTTTCCAACAATGCTCAACCACAAATCTCACATAACAATGATACTCATATTATTTTCTAACTCATGTTCTTTCACAACCAATGGGCTTCAACAACTATGCTTATAAAACAAGGTTTAAACACAACTCTCAATTCAAAAAACCTTGAAGCATTCAACCAACCACTTTTGAAAAGGAAACCACAAACAATCCTTTTCCCTCCAATGATATTTCAGAAATCAACCACCATAAACAATCAATAGGAGAATGTGCCCATACCTTTTATGAAGATGAAGAAACCCCTTTGGAAATCTGCCACACTCAACACACTTTGAAAAGAACAAAACAACCTTCACTTGAACCCCTTTACAAAAATAAAAATATCTCTTTATGTACACCTTATTTCTCCTTCTAAGCAAGATAATCAAATAGCCCTCGAAATAAGCTTTCCAACGATATATAACATGATATACTTTTATAAAAGGAAAAACCAGAAATATCTCCTTTTCTAAAAGTGCACTATAACTCTTAAACTTGCCTTCAAGTGATGACATCAAGTGAAGTGTCAAAAAATACCTATACATTAAATTAAAATTTTAAAACACAAATGACCAGGGTTTTGCACAAGGGATGTAAGCTAAAAAATTCAAAATATCAATAAGTCCAAAGTTCGATAAAGCAAAGAGGTCAGTGTCCTTAAGAGTTGTTGGAGGTTTTGGTGAATCAAAATTCAAGAACAAGTTAGCATCAGGGTTTTCAAGCACTGATGTTAGTCAAACCTCTATAAATTCCTAACAAGTAATAACCTTAGAAGTAAAAAATATCAAGGTTTCTCCAATATGACATAAGGAAAACCATTCAAAATTCCCAATAAGCCCAAATCCCAAAGCCTAGGATTTTCAAATAGTGATGTCAATATAACCTTCTAAAAATCTTGACCCAATATCTAAGACCCTTTTAGTAGTCAAAAATTCCTAGAAAAACCTTTGAGCCCCGAAAATGAGCAAAAGGTTCTTGAATATGTCCTTTTTCAATAAGGATTGCATATAAGAATCCTGAACCTCCAAGGTATTTCTCAACCATCCATACCAAAGCAGTTAGGTTGGATCGATCATCTATATAGTTGGTATAACAATTAAGCATAGTGGTAAAATATTGAGTCATACAAAGAATCTTGAGCCTATTGAGGACACATGAACACCAAGTTTGTGGAAGGGGTTAGGATCGACCATGTCATTATAACATAATCAAAATAGTTAGGCTGAGCTAGTCAAGATAGAGCAGGAAAGTGACATCCATGCCCTTCAAGCGTGATGGCCAAGTTGTGTCTATCCATGTCAAGATGACAAAAGGTCTTTGATGTAATAATCAAGCATAACATAACACATGGTGTGATCTTATAAATAGCTAGAGCTTCCTCAATATGAATGTTAGCTCTTCAATATCTACCTGTTGTATTCTATATAACTTCACTCTATAATTAATACAATCAAATGTTGTTTGGCCTTTGTCAAAGTAAGTATTTTAGATTTTATTGCATATGTGAGTTATATTCCTTTATGCATTTTTTGTTCATGCCTTTATGGGTAGTAATTATGTTAATCAAATACCATCAACCTTCAATTTTTGTTTGGAATTCTTTTTGTAAAGCTCTTGGAATGTTGAGGGGTGCATAGCATGAGATTAATATATCTATACTTTGCGATACTTTATTTGATAGTTGTCTTGTTAGGCTTTGTTGTAGTTTAACTATGGGGTATTTGCACACCACACTTCATTGTTGTTAGTTAAATATCGGTTATCTTTCGATCAACTTCTAACCCTTATCTCTATTCCTAACTCTTGCATTTATACCTTTAGTCTTCAATCTCATTTTATTCTTTAGCATAATAAGGAACTAACCTTCTCTAGAGGTTGATTCAGAATTATTTTAGTCATCCAATATTGGTTGTAGTCTAGAGTATATATAACACATACCTAGACATATTAATAGCCAAGAGTATGGTCATAAATAATTTGAACGTAAGGGAGAATAATCGAGTAACCTAAAGAGGGGGACACACAATCATTACAATAACAATACATATAAGTTGCCAAAGATATATTTTCTAAAATGTTATGGAAAGGATCCTAATGGTTGGTTGTCTTGTGTAGAGCAATATTTTAATCTTCATAATGTTCCACAACATGTGCAACTCACAAATTGTATCTTTTAATTTTAAATTGAATGCCTTGCAATGCTATTAATGGGTGATAAAAATGCATCCCAATCTTCATTAGGAAGAATTTAAGAAATAATCACTCACTCGATTTGCCCTAGTGGGTATGAGGACTTTATAGGAGCCCTCACTAAACTAAACCAAACCTTATATGTTTGAGAAAATTAGTATCAATTTGAAAAATTGGTGAACTGTACTAATGGGTTGAGTAAATATTTTTTCCAAATATTTTTTGGTAGTGGATTGAAGGATGATCTCAAGGTCGAGGTCAAAATGTTCAAATTGCAAACCTTGGTGTAGGTGATAGGGTTGGCTAGGTTGGTAGAAGATAAATTCATAGCTTTGAGACATACCTCCAAGTTTCCACAAGTACAACCTCCATTTTATTATAATACAACATCAAATCTAGCTAATAAATTATCCATGATCAAATTATTGACTCAAGAAGATATGGAATCTCATAGAGCTATAATTGTGATGATAAGTATTCACCTAGACACAAATGTGTGCAACAAAAATTGTATTTTGTTGATGTGGATGAGTCAACAACCAAAAATCCCAAGAGGAGGAAGAGGAGCATCAAGAAGAGGAACATATAGAGGAGCTTAAATCCCAAGAAGAATCCCATCCGAAAATTTAAGTCCATGCCTTAGAAGGAATAGTGTAGTGAACCTAACCACTAGCTTATTATATTCTCTAATACTATTAAATATTTTATAATTTTATAGAATAGACCAATTGGTTCATTACAAATAGCTACCCCTCAAACTATGAAGGTGATAGGGAATTTCAGAGGAGAACAAATAATAATTCTCATCGACTCTAGTAGCACACACAACTTTATTGATCTTAGAATAGCAAAGCAGACAAATTATTATATAAATACCTATAAGGATAAGTATAAAAATATCAAAGTACAAATAGAGGAATATAATCTTAAGGTTGATATGTTTACCCTTCCCTTGGGAAGGTGTGATGTTGTATTGGGAACATAATGGCTTAGAACGTTGGGACCACTAGTGTGGGATTTTTTAGCTATGGATGAAATTTAGCTAGTAGGGAATTGAATATACTCTACTAAGAATGATAGTCAGTGCTACTTAAATTGTTTCATCACATAGGATGAAGAAGCTATTAAAAATTTCATCTCAAAGAGTCATGGCATAATTGTTTGTTACATAAGCCCCAATTAACAATGAAAAGGAATCACAGGAGGAGTTATAATTGCATTTGTAAATATATGCAATAGTTTTTAGGAACCTATGGACCTACCATCTTGTTGTACTCACGATCATGCAATTCAACTTGTTCCATGTAGTATCCCTTTAAATGTATACTATTATAGGTATCCATATGTCCAAAAATTAGAGATCGAGAAAATGGTGTAAGAACTACTTATAGCAGGGGTTATTTGACCCAGTGAGATCATATTCCTCTCTAATATTATGGTACATAAGAAGAATGGGTCATGGCAGTTGTGTGTGGATTTCCAGGAACTCAATAAAATAACCATCAAGGACAAATTTTATATTCTTGTAATTGATGAGTTGTTGGATAAGTTGCATGACACTCAATATTTCTCAAGATTGGATTTGTGGTTAGGTTACCATTAGATTAGAATCAAGAAAGAAGATATTCCTAAAATTACCTTTAGAATTCATGAAGGGCATTACGAATATATGGTCATGCCCTTTGGTTTGACCAATACACCTTCCACTTTCCAAAGTCTAATGAATATAATTTTTTGGCCCTTCCTACGTAGATTCATTTTAGTATTCTTTGATGATATTATAATTTATAGGCATACTTAGGAGGAGCATATCAAATATTTGGATTAGCTCTTACAATGTTTGTTTGAGAATTAACTTTATGCAAAGTGGTCAAAGTGTTCTTTTGGCATCCAAGAGGTAGAGTACTTGGATCATATTGTATCAAAGTACTTCAACTTTAAGTAGTGGAACTAGGGTGGTTTTAATGCAAGAAGGAAGACCACTGGATTTCACCATCAAGGAATTATCAGGTAGAAATTTGGAAAAATCAACTTATGAAAAGGAGATGTTGGTCATTTTGCATGTTGTCAATAATTCTTGGCCATACCTTATTGGGTGTCACTTTTCAATGAAAATAGATCACCAAAGTCTTCAGTATTTCTTGGAGTAGTGGGTAGCTACCCTAGAAAAACAAAGGTGGATCTACAAACTATTGGGGTATGATTATAAAATTAATTATAATAAATGAAAGGAGAATATAGTGATAGATGCACTTTAACGCTAGTATAAATATTAGAGTATGTTGTATGCTATATCATCACCACTTCCTCAATGGACCAATTAGCTCAAGAAAGAGATGAATAAGGACTCAAGTTTGCAATCTTTGATTCAACAACTTCAAGATGATCCTAACTCATGCCCTAGATATGTGTGGGATGGATACCACTTGAGATATCTTGATCGTCTTATCATCCCTAAAAATTTACAAATTCATGAATCACCTACTGTTGGACATTCAAGGTTTCTTAAAACTTATGAAAAGGCCAGGCACACTTTCTTCTAGAATGGAATGAAGAAGGACATTCAAACATTTGTGGCAAAATGTGATACATGCCAATGGATGAAGGGAGAAATAGTTTGCAATCTAGGAACACTTCAATCCCTTCTAATATAGGTATATATGGATGGATATTTTTATGGATTTCATTAAAGGATTGCCAAAATCTAGGGGTAAATCTATCATTCTAGTGGTAGTGGACTGTCTCACCAAGTATGTTAATTTTTGTTCCGTAGCTCACCCTTACACAGTTTTCGTAGTTACCCAAATCTTCTTAGACTCCATATTTTGCCTTCATGGTATGCCCAAATCTATTGTTTCTGATCAAGATCCTACTTTTGAAAAGAACTATTTAAAATGTAGTACACTCACCTTAAAATGATTTCAGCATACTACCCTCAAATAGATGGTCAAACAAATATTATCAACAAAAGCTTTGAATCATACCTTAGTTGCTTTGCATCCAAACATCCTACCTAATGGGTTAAATGGCTTCCTCTAGTTGAATGCTGGTATAAAAATTTGTATCATATAGCTACCAAGGTCACATCATTTGAAGCTATATATGGACACCCTTCACCAACATCTTCTTCCTACATTCTAGACAATTTTAGAGTTTAGGCAGTGTACCATTTTTTGTTAAAAGGCAACAGTTCTTTAGTAACTCAACGAGAATTTTGAGATGGCCTAGAACCGTATGTGTCAACAAGCATATCACCACTATACTGAGTGCAGCTTTGAGGTAGGGGATACAGTATTTCTTTGTTTGCAACAATACAAACAATCCTCGATATAAGCTTCATGGACACCATTAACTTGTAAAATTCTATGGCCCTTATCAAGTATTACAATGGATTAATTCATCTTCTTGTAAACTTGCCTTACCACCCACCTCTAAGATCCATCCAATATTTCATGTTTCTTCATTAGAAAAGGTCATTAACAATAAGGTACAAGCTCAATCGATACTACCTAAGTTGGATGACAAAGGATCCATCATTTTGGATCCTAAATTTTTTTTGGATTGGCATTCTCACATTCTTCGTAATCATACCATCACCAATGTTCTTGTATAATGGCGAGGACTACAACTAGAAGATGTCACATGGGAGTCACTTCACCAGATACAATAATAGTTTCCTCATCTCAAGCTTTGAGAACAAAGCTTTTTGAAGGGGAAGGGCATGTTAGGATCCCATCCTAACATTATTATATAATATCTCCATTCTAACATTATCATGTAATACATTGTAAAGTGTATATGGCACTTGGGGTGCCTAGACATATGGGCCCATATAATATAAATCTTGTAAAATATGTAGCTAAATTTTTAGTAGAAGTTTCTAGCTCGGATCCCCACTTACATGTGAAACTAACCTTTGAGCATTAGGGTTAGGATTGATAGGAGTCTTTAAAAAGATAAGGGCATAGTTAAAGTGTGTCTAGTCTTTTCATATTCTATCCAAGTTATGCTTCTAAGGAGCTCGCCCCCTCAAAGAGGCCAATGATTTTGCATTGTGGTTGTGTTTTGATCAATAAAGTTGTTGCATCTCCATTTTGTATTAAAATATCTTTGTTTTCATTTTCATTAATTTTATTATTTATTGCAATATTTGTGTAGATGTGTTTACTTTAATTAGAATGTTCCTCACATTTATGATAAAAAAACATGCTAAATATGATTTAGTTTTTTTTAATAAGTCATATGTGGCTTCTATTAGGGGGCACTCCCATCAAAATACCAAAATATTATGTGTTGTAGCATACCTTTTTATCACAATTTTTTCATTTTTTTCTTCAACTCCCTCGAAGTGTTATGTTTTCAAAATCAGCTCCTTGACATCATTTTGATTAAGAGATAAAATCTCATTTGACAAGTTGCCTTCTAAAATTTGAATTTCATCGGGATGAAGATCAACGCTACAATTCCTTAAACTATATGCTACCCAATTTCCTTCTCTATAAATATGCTCACACTTCCAAGAGATTGTCTTTAGAAATAGATGATAAAAATCAGCAATAATATTATTTTTTATCTAGTCTCCACATCCATTTTTGTTAATAGCATTATAATGTGTGAGTCCACCTCAATTGAAATATATTTCCATTCTTTTTATATTGTAATTTTAATCCCTGTAAGAAGTGCCCTAGCCTCTACATAGTTGTTAGTTGAAGTTTCAAATGATTTTTAACAAGTGAGGAGAATTTTGCCTATACTACTTTTAAAAACGCCACCTCCTCCAGCTTTTCCTATATTTCCTTTAGAAGCACCATCAAAATTAATTTTGATAAACCCAATTTTTGGACATTTCCTTTTTACCATAGCTCGAAGTAGATCCTTTGTTTTAATTCCATTGTAGTAGATGACTCTTTTCCATGTATGTTCAAATCCTATAGTCAACTTATTAGCACATATTTTTCTGCAATTGAGACTTTTCATGATGAGCATCATATTTGTAGACATTTTGCAAGAGAGGCAATAATACGATTCCAAACTTGGAAATTATTTTGAGATTTATTTTTAAAAATTATGTTATTCCTTTCAAGCCATAAATTCCAATAAATAATGTCACGACCAATCCTACAAAGAATACATAATGCTTTAGCTTTGAAATAATTAATCCAGCAATTCATCAACTCTTTCAATGTTGATGGAGCTACCCAATATAATTTCATATATTTTTAAAACTAACCTTAAATGGTGTGAGCAAATGAACTATGAAAAAGTAAATGGTCTTGATGTTTTTAAATCCTTCTCACACTAAGCACATCTAAAGGTTCATAATATCCTCTTCTTTATAGACTCTCTCATGCAAGAATCTTATTTTGAACTGCCAACCAAAGGAATGTTGAGGCACATCTAAAAGATCCATAATATAATTAGTTGACATAAGAACAAATATAATACAAATGGTGTGATCAAACGAACAATAAAAATGTAAATGGTCTTGATGTTTCTAAATCCTTCTCACACTAGGCACAACCAAAGGAATGTTGAGGCACATCTAAAAGATCCATAATATAATTAGTTGACATAAGAACAAATATAATACAAATGGTGTGAGCAAACGAACAATAAAAATGTAAATGGTCTTGATGTTTCTAAATCCTTCTCACACTAGGCACATCTAATGGGTTCATAATATCCTCTTCTTTGTAGACTCTCTCGTGCAAGAATCTTACTTTGAACTGCCAACCAAAGGAATGTTGAAGCACATTTAAAATATCCATAATATAATTAGTTGACATAACAATAAATATAATATTTAATATTTTAATACAAACCACTTATAAAAAAAAACTTAAATTTTCTTTAAAATAAAATAGATTATTAACTTTTTTTTTAATTTTTATTTGGTTAGTGTAAGAAACCTCTACGACCAATGCACACAGATGAGCAAGCTCTCCCAACCATGACCCCTCCTAAAGCCAAGAGCTATGCTTATCAATAGGGAATTTAATACACAATCACCACACACCCACCCCCTCACACACTCGTCCACACTGCGGTTTGAACCTTGGACCTCTCAAAGAAGAGCTAAAGCCCAAAGCCCGAACGTTACGTTGTTTCCTTGGGACAAATAAAATATTAACTTTAATCCCATATTTGTAGACTATAACGAATTATTTTTATTTTTTATTATAATGCAAAGTGGATAGAAATTCCAATATAAGAATATACTATTAGAAATAAACAACTTGTATGGGAACATCATCACGTAAACTTGTTAAAAAGCAAGAGGGCCAACTACTCTACACACATGCCTGATCTTAATAAGGGTGAAAAGTCCTATATAAACTATACTAAGGACTTTCACCTTTAAGCCTCTAACCTATGTTACATTATTAAAAAATAAATAAAAATAAAAGCTATACAAGAGTAAGATGGGTGGATAAGATTGATATCATTTTTAACGTCCACGTGGAAAGTTCGAATCTTGAAGATTGTCCTACTTTAGAAAAAGAGATGAAAAATGTGGATTGACCTACTTTAGAAAAAGAGATGGAAAATGGATTGACCGTAGAAAGAAAAAGAGAGATGGACAACGGATTGACTGTAGAAAGAAAAAGTTGATGTGTAAACGTCGATGCAAAAGCGGTTGGAATTCTGTAGGAAAGAGAGTGACTTGAAAATAGATATATAAATAAGTTGAAATCTTTAATTATATATAAAAATAATAGATTTAGGTTTGATTGTTTATGCTAGTTGTTCTTCTTCTATCACATATTTATAATTTTTTTATAAATATATATATTTTATTATTATATATAATTTTTAATATTTAAAAAATAATATTTAAAATTTATAAACAATTTTTAAATATAAAATTAATAAAATTATTAATTTATAAAATAAAATAAAATAAAATTATTTTATTTTTTAATTAGTAATACTTTTATAAATAAAGATTGAACCCAATCAACAAATTAAAATTATATCTATTTTTAATCAAGTTTATTTTTTAAATTTTTATTACTATAATTTAAATAATAATTTTTTTAATATATAAAATATTTGAGGGCTATTAGCCTGTATGTTATGGTTTTAATATTACAAAAACAAAAAAAAACCTAATACTACACAGTCTTCATCAAACTTATAACAACTTTTTTATTAACTTCAAATTAATTCTACGAAACCAAAAAAAATACCATATCAAGGCCTACATTATACAATCAGGAGTTTTTAAATCAATTTGCAAATGGTCTATTTTCTTTGGGGTAGTTGCGACAATTTCGGTAAGTTTCAGACATATTGTGTTTCCTAGTAATGCCAAGGAACCAGCCATTCATGCCATCACTTCAACTACTTCCATAAATCAAAAAAAAAAAAAAAAAAAAAAAAAAAAAAATAAAAAACATTTTAAAAAAAAAAAAAAATCCCGGGATGGTGGAGGTCTTTCAGGGTCAATCCACCAACATCTATGGAGAACAACTCAGAAGATACGACCCTGCTGCTGCCTTCCTCCTTCCATCTCTTCGCTTTGGATTATTTATAGGCTCCCCACTCACTATTTGGAATTGTGTCGGCCGCCGTCCATTACCCTACGTGTTCACATGAAATTGTTTCCATTAAGAGCTTTCAGAATGCGGTCATTGTTAGTCTCGCTAATGAAATGGATGGTGGTCATCCTCTCATTTGAGGTGAAGTCCGTGGGAGGAGGACTGAACAGGGATGGAACTCTTCTCCTCTCCCTTGTTCAACACTTGAACGTACCACTGAGTTGGAATTCTTCCGATGAACACCCCTGCCACTGGGAAGGAGTCACCTGTCATGCCGACCACACTGTAAGTGTTCTCGACCTCTCCAACTACAACATTTCTGGAACGTTGTCTTCTGCTATAGGTGGCTTACGCAATTTGAAGGAACTGTACTTGAGTGCAAACAATCTCTCTGGAACAATTCCTCCCGAGCTTGGGAATTGCACAGAGCTGGAGTATTTAGATCTCTCCGAGAATAATCTCCATGGCCAAATCCCATTCCAATTGAGTGGCCTCAAAAAGCTGAGATGCTTGTCGCTGTATAACAACTTCCTTCACGGAAGCATTCCCAAGTCAATTTTTGCGCTTCCCCTGTTGGAAGTGATTTACTTGAGCACCAACAATTTGACTGGACTGATCCCCTCAAATGTTGGAAATCTCACTCGCCTATCCAGCCTATGGTTGGGAGAGAACTCCATAAGTGGAGAGATACCTTCATCCATTGTCAATTGCAGCCATCTCACAGAGCTTTATCTGCACCAAATCCATCTGGTTGGAAAGTTGCCAGAATCCCTAGGTCAGCTTTCACAATTGGCTTCCCTTTATGTTAACTCTAATAAGCTCCAAGGCCGGATTCCCAAATCACTCGGTAACTGTAAAAATCTCCACGACCTTAATTTGTCAAACAACAGTTTCAGTGGAGAAATACCTTGGGAATTGGGCAACTGTAGCAGTCTCGCAATCTTGTCCTCCGACCAAAATCAGCTCACAGGATACATACCGTCCTCCCTTGGATTGCTGCAAGTCCTGTCACAGCTTTACTTAAATGAGAACTTGTTGTCCGGCATTGTCCCTGCACAACTTGCGAATTGTAGTAAGTTGAAAGATTTGAGATTGCACATAAACAACCTTGTGGGGTTCATCCCTCCGGAGCTAGGCCAGTTAAAGAGTTTACAAATTCTGTATTTGTTCGATAATTCATTGCATGGTCCTGTTCCTCAACAGCTCTTCGAAGCAGAGAACCTGGAGGAACTGCAATTGTACAACAACAGTCTCACAGGAAGCATATCTCCAAAGATTTCTAATCTCAAGCGTCTGAGCATAGTTAACCTCTTTGGTAATCAACTATCTGGCACAATACCACCCACATTGGGTGCCGGCATCAATCTCACCGAACTTGATCTAACTGGGAACCGACTCACGGGAACAATACCACCAGCACTGTGCTCTTCGGGAAAATTGGAGATTCTAGTCATGGGAGGCAATCACTTAGAAGGAAGCATTCCTGCAGAAATTGGCAAATGTTCGAGCTTGAGGCGATTGATACTAAGCAACAACAATCTAACTGGTATTATCCCGTTCGATTTCCTGGCTTCCAATCGTGAGATTTACTTCCTGGAAATGAAGAATAATAAGTTGCAAGGACAAATACCCTCAAGCCTTGGGCAGTGCAAAAATCTGAGCTCTATCGACCTGTCCATGAATCAGCTTAATGGTACTATCCCTCAAGAACTGGGACAACTCTCAAAACTACAAAAGTTGAATCTCTACTCCAACAAACTGACCGGCCCCCTGCCTCCCGAGCTTGGCAAATGTGAACTCTTGTATATACTGGACTTGAGTTTCAATTCATTGAATGGTGCGCTACCGAACCAGTTAGCCAGCATGGAGAAATTACAGCGTCTAGTACTGCAAGGAAACCGTTTTGGCGGAAGAATTCCAGACTTTCTCTCTAACTGGAACCAGTTGCTGGAGCTCAATCTGGGACAAAACCAGTTTCAAGGTAGCATCCCTTCATCTCTTGGAAAATTAGAGACTCTTTCCATTGGCTTAAGTCTTGGCAATAATAAATTGGAGGGGAAAATTCCGGCAGCACTGGGTAATCTAGACAAACTAGTGAGCCTGGATTTATCATCGAACAATCTCTCTGGCAGTCTTCCCTCTACATTTGAGGGTTTATTGTCACTTGTGGAAGTAAATGTCTCCAATAACCAGCTCGCAGGATGCATACCCAGGTCGTGGTGGAAGCTATGTAATTCCTCTTCAAATTCATTCGCCGATAACCCAGGTTTGTGTTTAGTAGAGGATGAAAAAAGTCACTGTACATGCAGCACTAATTCGTCTTCATCTCTGCAGAGCAAACATCTGAGCAGGGTCCATACAGTGCTCATTGTTGGTGGGCCAATTTTGCTGGCTTTCTTTGTAGTGGTCATGATACTACAGAGATCGCTATCCCCCAAACCTGCCTCAGAGTTGCCGTACGAATTATACCAGATTTTGCAAGCAACAGAAAATCTAAGTGATAGATACAAAATAGGCAAAGGTGGCGAAGGGATTGTTTACAGAGTAGAGTTGCCTTCAGGTGAACTCTATGCCTTGAAGAGAATTCAATTAGCCAGTGGACAGAGTGATGACATGAGCATGAACAGGGAGATCCAAATGGCTCTACAAATCCGCCATAGAAATCTAGTTAAAATATTGGGATTCTGGAAATACAGAGATTGTGGGTTGATTTTATATGAATACATGCACAATGGAAGTCTAAATGATGTATTGCATGAGATGAGGCCATCTCTAGCTCTGGGATGGTATTCACGTTACAAGATCGCCATTGGCATTGCTCATGGACTGTCATATCTTCACCATGACTGCTGCCCCCCAATTATACACAGAGATATCAAGCCCTCCAATATACTGTTGGATTCAGATATGGAACCTCACATATCTGATTTTGGAATTGCCCAACTCATAGATACATCTTTGACCATAGATTCTTCTTCAATTAGAGGGACTTTGGGTTACTTTGCCCCTGGTAAGAACATTGCTTGAACATTAATTTTGAACCTGGTTAGAAGCTTTTTTTCCTTGCTTGTTTTCATGCGATTTTTATCTGCTTTTGCCGCAGAATGTAGAGAAGCAACCAGAATAAGCGAGAAGATGGATGTCTACAGTTATGGTGTGGTCTTGTTGGAATTAATAACAAGGAAAAAGGCTTTGGATTCAAGTGGCATGGATATCGTCAGTTGGGTAAAATCATGTAATGAAGCTGAAGACGTAGTGATAAAATCATGTAATGAAGCTGAAGACGTAGTGATAGATCAAGAGTTTCAAAACGAATTCAAAATATCAAGAATAAAAGAAAAGATTGTGGGCACAATCAAAATAGCACTGAAATGTACAGAGGCTGAGGCAAATGACAGGCCAAGCATGAGACAAGTGGTAAAAATTACAAAAAAAAAAAAAACGAAAAAAACCGGTAAAAATGTTGAGTGACATTGAAAAATAAATTGCAAGAAATGCAACGGCATAGTGCCCTGTGTTTTTGTACTGCTTGCCCTCCTCTTCTGCTCATTTCAAAGCTTAGGTGGGTGATGCATGTGTTGTTGTCCGTTCTGCTAATTTGAAGATTAAGATAGGTGTTGCATGTGTTGTCGTCTGTTTCTGCTAATTTCAATGCTAAAGTAGGTGTTGCATGTGCTCCTAGTTTGGGGTTGGATATAGCCATATAGATTCTATCAGCCTTTTCTCTATTATGGCTCTTCTCCGTTCTCAGCGTTAGTTGTGTTTGAAGTTTTTAGTACAATGAAATCTCAACATTAATAAATATATTTTGAGTATGTGAAGGTTGTGTTGAAATTTATAATTTAATTATAATATGTAAGTTTGATTTTTCGCTTTTGATCGTCGGATATATACTTTTTATACTTCAATGGAAGTCGAGATATAGAAGCATTCTACTTTAGAATATAAAATGAAGAAGCTATTAAAAAGTTGTTTCATGGAATCATGGTGTAATTGTTTGCTATACAAGCCCCAATTAACAATGAAACAAAACTACATGAGGAGTAACAATTGCTCTTGGAAAGAAATACAATATTTTTCTAGGAACCTAAGGGCCTATCCTGTTGTCGTACTCATGATTATGCAATACATATTGTTCTAGGTAGTCTCCCTTCAAATATCTGCCCATATAGGTATCCATATGTCCAAAAATTAGAGAAAAAATAATAATGTAGGAATTTCTTACAACAAGGGTTATTCAACCCAGTGTTAGTCCATATTCCTCTCCAATATTGTTGGTATATAAAAAGGATGAGTCGTGGTGGCAGTTGTGTGTGGATTTTTGAGAACTTAATAAAATAACCATCAAGGAAAAAATTTCTATTCATGTAATTGATGAGTTGTTGGATGAGTTGCATGGTGCTCAATATTTCTCAAAATTGGATTTGTACCCAGGCCCTTTGGTCTGATCAATGCACCTTCCACTTTCTAAAGTTTAATTAATGCAATTTTTTTATCCTTCCTACACAAATTAATTTGAGTCTTCTTTGATAATATTTTGATTTATAGTTGTACTTGGGAGGAACATCTCAAACATTTGGATCAAGCCTTATAGATTTTGTCTAAGAACTAGCTTTATGCAAAGTGCTCAAAGGTAGAGTATGTAGGTTGATAATATTTTGATTTATAGTTGTACTTGGGAGGAACATCTCAAACATTTGGATCAAGCCTTATAGCTTTTGTCTAAGAACTAGCTTTATGCAAAGTGGTCAAAGGTAGAGTATGTAGGTCACATTGTATCAAAGGATGGAGTTAAAGTAGACCCAAAGAAAATTTAGGCTATACAAGAATGGCCAAAGCCTCAAACCCTCAAGGGACTTTGAGGTTTCTTGGGTCTCATTGGGTATTATTGGAAGTTTATTCAGAACTATGGGAAGAAAGTAGCCCCATTAACAAATATGTTGAGGAAGAACTCATTCATGTGGTCAAAACCAGTAGAACAAGCTTTCAAGGACCTAAAACAAGCTATGATATCAATGTTAATGTTAGCAACGCTCGATTTTTCTAAACCCTTTATAGTTGAAAGTGATGCTTCAGGTAGTGGAATTAGGGCAGTTTTGATGCAAGAAGGAAGACCATAGGCTTTCACCAACAAGGCACTATCAAGTAGAAATTTGGAAAAATCAACTTATAAAAAGGAGATGTTGGCCATTTTGAATGTCGTTAATCATTGGCAGCCATACCTCATTGGGTGTCATTTTTCAATCAAAACAAACCACTAAAGTCTTAAGTATTTCTTGGAATAGTGGGTAGCCACCCCAAAACAACAATGATGAGTCTCCAAACTATTGGGGAATGATTATGAAATTACTTATAAGAAAGGAAAGGAGAATATAGTGGTGGATGCACTTTCATGCCAATATGAGTATCAAAGTATGTTGTATGCTATATCATCACCACTTCCTCAATGGACCAATAAACTCAAGGAATAGATGACTAAGGACTCAAGTTTGTAATATTTTATTCAACAACATCAAGATGATATCAACTCATGCCCTAGATATGTGTGGGATGGACAACATATGAGATATTGTGATCATCTTGTCGTCCCTAAAAATTCACAAATTTTTGAATTCATATGGCAGCAAATGCATTCATCACGTATCGTTAGACATTTTAGGTTTTTTTAAAATGATGAGAGGGCTAAGAACACTTTCTTCTAGAAGGAAATGAAGGACATTTAAAATTTTGTGGTAAAATGTCATGTGTGCTAATGAATGAAGGGAGAAATAGTTTGCACTTCAAGAACACTTCAACCTCTTCCAACCCTAGCACAAATATGGATGGATAAATCTATGGATTTCATTGAAGGACTACTAAAATCTAGGGATAAATCTATCATTCTAGTGATAGTGGACCATCTCACCAAGTATGTTTATTTTTATTCCTTAGCTCACCCTTAGACAACCTCTTTAGTTTCCCAAATCTTCTTAGACTCCATATTTCAACTTCATGGTATGCCTAAATATATTGCTTTTTATTGGGACCCTACTTTTACCAATCACTTTTGGCAAGAACTATTTAAATTGCAGGGCACTCACCTTACTACGAGTTCAACATACTACCCTCAAATAGATGGTCAAAAAATATTGTCAACAAGTGCTTGGAAACATATCTCTATTGCTTTGCATCCGAACATCCTACCCAATGGGCTAAATGGATTCCTCTAGTTGAATGGTGGTATAAGACTTTGTATCATACAACTACCAAGGTTACACCATTTGAAGCAGTATATGAACACCATCTACCAACACCTTTCTCCTACATTCCAAATAGTTCTAGAGTTCAAGCAGTAGATACCACTTTTCGTTAGCAGGCAACAATTCTTCAACATCTCAAGGAGAATTTGAAGATGACCTAGAACCATATGCATCAATAAGCAGATCACCATTATATTGAGCATAGCTTTGAGGTAGGAATACAATATTTCTTCATTTGCAACTATACAAACAATCCTTGGTACAACTTTGTGGATGCGAGAAACTTGTTGCAAAATTCTATGGTCCTTATCAAGTATTATAGTGGATTGGTTTAGTCACCTACAAACTTGCCCTACCACCCACCTCTAAGATCCATCTAATATTTCACATTTCTTCATTAAAAAAGGGCAATGAAAACAAGGTATAGACTCAATCAACATTACTGAGTTGGACAACAAAGGATCCATCACTCTGAAGTACAAACAAATTTTGGATCGACATTATCGCATTCTTCATAATTGTATCATCATTGATGTTCTTGTACAATGGTGGGGACTACAAACAGAAGATGCCACATGGGAGTTGTTTCACCAACTACAATAGCAATTTTCTCATCTCAAGCTTTGATGACAAAGCTTTTTGAAGAGGAAGGGCATGTTAGGACCTGATATTCACATTATTATGTAATGTCTTTATTGTAAAATTAGCATGTTATACAATGTAATATGTATGCAACACTTGGGGTCCCTAGACATATGGGTCCATATAATGTAACTATTATAAAATATGTAATTGAATCTTTAGTAAAATTTTCTAGCTTGGATCCCTAGTTGCATGTGAAACCGACCCTTGAGCATTAGGGTTAGGGTTGATAGGAGTCTTTAAAAAGGCAAGGGCATAAATGGAATGTATCTAGTCTTTTCATATTGTATCGAAGTTATGCTTCTAAGGAGGTTGTCCCTTCAAAGAGGCCAATAATTTTTCATTATTATCATGTTTTAATCAATAAAATTATTGTATGTTTATTTTATATTGCAATATTTATGTTTTTATTTCCATTTATTATATTATTTATTATAATATTTGTGTGGGTGTGTTTTTTTTATAATTATATAAGGGGTGTTGAAATGTCCCCGAACCTTTTACAACAAGAAGAAAGCCAAGCCTACAAGATTTTCAAAAGGGGCACGAACAGAGAGCAATCCATGCAAGGACTTAAAACCAACCAACCCACCAAGGCATAACAAGAGCAACTCAAAAACAAGAAGAGAATCCACACTAAAAGATCCTTTACCAACCCAACTAAAACAAAGAAGAGACATCCTCAAAACAAAAGGAACATAAACATAGGGGCAGAGAGATAGGGACAAAAAACCCCCTACAACCTGACTATACGAACCCACAACTAAATTCGCTCTTCAGAAGGCACAGGATTGAAGAACATGTGCTTATACTGAGAGGGGGTGAAGAATATAAGATAAAACTTTTTGCTTTTCAATCCATATGATAACATCAAAAATAATAAAGTAGTAAACATCACACAAAACATCACACACATAACAAACACGATTTAACGTGGTTCACCCAATGTGGGCTACTCCACGGAGAAAATACTTCTTATAAACTTTTTTCAAATAAATTCTCTTGGGAATCCTTTCCCTATTACAATGTTTATGGACCTCTGTCCAAAGGAGACACCAATACCCTAATCTCAGTCTCAAATATGTACTAAACACAGTCCTTCATTCTAGCACAAATTTGCTCAATCTCTATTTTTGATTTGCACTAAACACAGTCCTTCGGTATAACACATATCTGCTCAATCATTGTCTTTGATCTGCACTAAACATAGTCCTTCAGTCTAGCACATATCTGCTCAATTTTTATCTTTGATCTGCACTAAACACAACCCTTTGATCTAGTACAAATATGTCCTCAATATCTGTCTCTAATATGCACTAAATACAATCCTTCAATCTAGCATAAATCTATCCTCAAATATGCACCAAGATGTGTCCTCAATTATGTCCTCAAACCTTAATACAAGGCTTGACTCAATCACAAATCAACTTTGCTAGATCTTCCCCAAACCTTAACCCAAGGCTTGAACAAATAAATCAATCAACTCTGCCTAGTAAGCTTCCATAAAAGCTCACCTTAATCTGTCCATAAGTTCTCTCTAGAACTTGTTCAATCTACTCAACAAGTCTTCACCAAAACTTGCCTGAAATATTTTGCCCTTGATGGGAATCGAACCCACGCTGCGCTTCCACCAGCGCCCTAGTCGTGGCTCCAACCATTGTGTGAGCTAGGTTCTCACCTTGGAATCAAAGAGCACCATGTGCTTTATATCCTTCCCTTTTGGTGCCTAAACCAAAAAGAGTGCACTGCTTCCTTTGGCGCCCAAACAAAACTCTCATAAGAACTACCACCGAGATTCGATCGTGGGTCCTCCTGCTTGCCAAATTCCTAAGTCACAACCGTTTACCACCAGGCCAACCCGTCGGATGGATATGAGGCTTAGAGCCTCACCAAACTTATTTCCTTACTAGCGCACACAAGACAAAAAAACTTTTGTCTTCTTCCTTGCACAAAATCGCATAAATTGCAGGCTTGGAGTAATTCGAACGAAGGTAAGTTATTTGCCACCAAGGCATATGGTATTTATACCATTATGCCACCACAAAATTAGACGTCGATGGAGGGATTTATTCATGACGTCGATGCATTTCTTTTTGCCTTGAAACCCTAACTTTAGGGTTAATTAAATTAGATTATAATTTAATTAATAATAAAATTATTATTTTTTTATTTTTATTTTTTGAATTTACATGGTGGAATTGGTGGCCCTGTTTTCCGTTGTCCTTCTTTTTGTTGGTCTACACCTGATTTTTATTAATAAAATTATTATAATTAACTTATAATTAATTTAATAACCATAGGGTTAATTAAATTAAATTACAAATTAATTTATAATGAAATTATTATAATTAATTTAATTACTTTAGGTCTTTCCATTAGACCTTTAATATTATAATAAAATATTATAATATTATTTTTCTTGGGCCTTCTAACTTCTCCTGTAGACCTTATCTGATCACCTTATTTCAAAACCTAACTCTTGAAATCCTTCCTCTTGCACTGCTCACTAAAACTGACTTTTGACATTAATGACAACAAATATTGCTCATATTTCCAACAAGATATGGATCTCCCAATCAATAACTGCAATGGGATTCAAATTCCAACAAAACATGGATCTAGCCATAAGAATGTGCAGACCCCCCATAGAAAAAGGCTCACATTATCAATAAAACTCATCAAATAAATTGTTCAACTTCTATGGGAAAATTCTCCCTCCAAATAGAGAGATTATCCTAGCTTAACCCTAGATTAGCTAATAAGTCTGCACTCTTGTTACCTTCTCTAAAGGTGTGCCTGACTTGAATTCCCTCCAAATTTTGATAGAATATTTGGGCTTCCTTAATTAGATTGAAGATGTTCCAACTAGGATTTTGATCACCAAAAAAGGCCTTAACCACATTTAAGGAGTCCCCTTCAATAATAATTTTTTTACAATTCAAAGATTCCATTAACGCAGTGCCTTGATACAACGCCCTAGCTTCAGCAAAATGACAAGTTTGTGGACCCAAGTTTTTTGCAAAGGCAAGAAGAATCTCCCCATTGTGATTCCTAAAGAGGCCACCTACCCTTGCCATCCCCGGATTCCCTTTCGATGCTCCATCAAAATTAAATTTAATCCAATCCTGAGGTGGAGGTTGCCATTTAACAGAGGTTTTGATATCTAGAATATCTATCGTTCGGAACTGATTGAAAAACCTATTTTTTTCAAAAGAGCAATCTCTGCTACCCCTCCATGACTAAGAACTGAAGCTAGATTCCCCACATTTTCAACAATTATCGTTAACACTCTAAGCCATATTGATTCAACATTTCTCTCCATGCTTTTGAAAACTCTTCTATTTCTTTCCTTCCAAACACCCCAAAGGAGATGTGGGAGGCTGAAGGACCAAAAGGAGCATAAGATAGGGTTTACAAATGGAGAGGTCCACTACTCAATAACATCCTGTAATGAGCCAGGAAACACCCACGAAACTCCCAAAAAATCCATCAGGAGAGAAAACACTTCCCTCGAAAAAGGGCATTGGAAAAACAAGTGACTGGTGGATTCATCAAAATTTTTACAGAGGGAACACCAATTTGTAATTATCATACCTCTTCTTTGTAAATTGTCCACCGTGAGAATTTTATCTTGAGATGCCAACCAAAGGTAAAAGTTCACTTTTGGCGTAAGACCTTTAACCCAGATTTTCTTGAAAATAGGGACTTCCCACATGGCAGAAGAGCAATCTTATAGGCTGAACTTAAAGAAAAAAAACCAATCATTTTCATTCTCTCCAAATATATTTTTTTTTTCTTCTTTCGTGTTAATTTGAAGCCTTAATAAGTCTTCAATGAGGTTGAAACTTCTCTGTTCTAGCATATTCAAATTTTGCATTCTAAGCGGTTTCCAACTTTTAACCCCCTATTGAACCTGCATATAATTAGCCACCTTAGTACTAAACACAATCGTGGCTATAGGTTCAGCTTTAGCCAATTCTTGGGAGGAGATTAGAGGTTGATCCTGGATCCAAGGATCCTTCCAAAAATCAATAGCATTCCCACTACCTAGAATCCATCTATGCCCTCTACGGATGATGCTTTTCGTTTTCAAAATACTGAGCCAAAAGGCCGATCTTGAGGTCGGTGAAGGATCATTCAGGAAATTAAAGTTGGTAGAAATATATTTAGCCAACACAATATTCACCCAACCAATGTTTTCTTTCTTAAACAACTTCCATGCCTGCTTTGCCATTAAAGCTTCATTCATCCACTTGACCCTTCTGAAACCTAGACCCCTAGCTTTGATTTCTTTACAAACTTGTTCCCATGAGACAAGATGAAATATTTTCTTACTCTCTAAACCAGACCATAAGAAAGACTTCTGAAGCTGCTCAATATTTTGAACTACTTTCATCGAGGCTTTGAAAATAGAGAGGAAATAGACTGGTATGCTCTGCAGAGTTGCCTTAACTAACTGTGCCTTTCCAGCTTGGCTAAGAAGAGCCCCTTTCTAGCCAATGAGCTTTTTTTGAATCCTATCTAATACTGGGTCCCAAAGATTCTCTTCCATTTTACCACTGAACAGGGGCATCCCTAAATAAGAAGACGACAGAGCCGCAATCTCACAACCCAAAATTCCGGCAATCTTCCTTTGCCTATCGAGGGAGGTATTCAAGAAGAAAAGTCTACTCTTGTGGAAACTGATCATTTGACCCGCCACCTTTTCATAAAAGGTCAAAATCTCTTTAACCTTTTTGACTTGGGGAATGGACGCCACAGTGGACAAAAGAGTATCATCTACAAATTGGTTATGAGAGATGTGATCAGAGTGTAAAGTCGGACTAATACCCTCGATACTCGACTCAACTTTTATGGCTCTACCGAGCGCCTCAACAAGAAGGATGAACAAAAAGGGGGAGAGAGGGTCCCCTTGGTGAAGCCCCCTTTGGCTCTTAAAGTACCCGATTGTAGACCCATTCACTAAGATCAAAAACCAAGACATCGAAATACATTCTTTGATAAGACTCAGCCACTACTGGTGGAACCCAAATTTATGCATGACTTTTATCAAAAATTCCCAAGAGACACGGTCATAAGCTTTGTTCATATCTAATTTGAGAAAAAGACCTGATCTTCCACTTTTATCCACAGAATGAATGATCTCATGCACAACAATAATCCCATCCAATATCTGTCTTCCAGCCACAAAACCTGCCTGAGCTGGATCAATGATCTCCAGGAGGAAAATTTTTAATCTATTAGCCAAAACCTTGGAGAAAATTTTGTACACAGTGTTGCACAGACTAATAGGTCTGAAATCATTAAAATCCTTTATCCTGTGAGACTTAGGAATAAGCATAAAAAATGTGGAATTAACATCCCTCGAAATATGCCCCATTCTCTGAACCTCTTTCAAAGCATTTCCAATATCTCTCCCCACAATGTGCCAGTATCTCTGGAAGAAGATAGGAGAGAAGTCGTCCGGCCTAGAGCTTTCAACCCTCCCATGGAAAAGGCCACCTTTTTAATTTCCTCATCTTCAAAAGGGCTGATCAAAATAGAGTTCATCTCTTCTATAACCAACTACGAAATGCTAGATAATAACTTTCTTTCTACCTGTTCATCCCCATTTGACTTCTCCCCCAATAGGGATTCAAAGTAGTTTACCGCTTCTGCTCTAATTTCATGAATATCAATAAATTTTTGGCCATCTACTTTTAAAATTTCATTAATCTTGTTAATACTCCTATGCCTCAGAGTGGACACATGGAAAATTTTTGTATTCCTATCTCCTTATTTTAACCATAAGGCTCAAGATTTTTGTTTCCAAAGCATTTCCTCACATGCCAAAGTGTTGTGCAGGTCCACCAATAGAGTCTTCTCTTTCAATCTGGCTTCCACCAAAAACTCTCTAGTTTCAATCTCAACTTCCAAAGTTTTAAGTTGAGCCTTCAAGGATTCTTTTTTCACATTCACATGGCCAAAAACCTCTCTATTCCAGATCTTTAAATTAAATTTAACCCACCTTAATTTCTCAGCCACTTGAGAGATTAATGGCCCAGAGAATTTTTGAGACCACCACTCACTAATATTAGCTTCCAACCCTGGGTCTTTCAACCACATTGCTTCGAATCTAAAGGGTTTAGAAAATTTGAAAATGCCTTGAGAAGATTCGAAAACTAGAGGGTTATGGTCCGAACCCACTTTTGGGAGGGACAATAAAGAGGCATCTCCAAACAAAAACCATGCTTCTTTCGACATAAGGACTTTGTCTAACCTTATCTAGATGAGTTGGGTACCAATCCTTCTATTACTCCATGTAAACTTGTTGCCTTTAAGGTCTAAGTCCATAAGTTCATTTGTATTGACAAAAGAGGTAAAATCTTCCATTCCTCTCGAAGTGCCGATAATGCCTCCTCTTTTATCAACATGATACAATGGAGAATTAAAATCTCCAGCCAGGATCCAAGCTTCACCTTGTAGGCCTTCTCTCAAAGTGCTCAAATATTCCCATAGAAGACCTCTATCAACATATGAATTTGGGGTGTATATATTGGTCAAGATCCATCTCCTATTAGTCTCTTTACAACAAAACAAAACATTTGTTATTCTATCAGAAGTTGACAACATTGAACCCACCAGTTTGTTTGAATCCCACAAACACAACAAACCCCCTGACGCCCCATGAGCTGGGCTAGCACAAAAACCTGCATTCTTCCAAATAGTCGCTCTAACAAAATCTACTCTACTATCTTCCACCTTGGTTTCTTGCAAAAGAATAATATTCGGCTTATGCTTAAATCTAAGAGAAGCCACTAATCTCTATTTCGAGTGACCATTAAGGCCCCTCACATTCCAGGAAAGGAACTTCATTTACCATGATTGAAAGAGAATTTCTTCCCACCCCTCAACCTATGAGGAGAAATGTTATTAAAGGATATTATCTTTAGTTGTTTTCTTCTTAGAACCAATCCTTCATCCCCTCCTAACACCAATTGAGTCCCATTGGCTATATCTGAGTCTATCTCCTTTTTTGAGATTCTTTATTCAGGGGCTTCCCCACTTTTCTCTCAATCCCCACATCCATAATCCCTTTTTTGTGGCTTCTAGTTTTTGGGCCCAAAGACCCTTTCTCCAAATTAATGGGAGCTAGAAACTCAAGAGGAGAAGGCATATCTGGTGATATAGAATCTAACAATTCCTCCACTCCATGGGTTTTGAGACAATCAAAAGAATTTTGAATAATAAGGGGGGTTGAAGAAGGTAGAGCACTTACCTGTTCAACATGCTTCTGAATCCCACATTCAAGGATTGGCTCGGGCTCCTCCAGGCTTACACCCAGGGGTTTCAATGTGGTTTTCAAAATTTTCTCTAAAGTTGGCCCCATGTGCTGAATAGATCCATCCAAGGGTCGAGGCATTGCCAACCCTTGTTCAGAAGCTACCCTTTTTGATTTTGGGGCTCAATCTGGGTTGATTTGTTCTTCATATCTACCTTAGTCCAGACTTTCCTCGTCGACTTCTTTGTCGAACATTGACCTGAGAGATGTCTCAAAGCTTTACACTTAGTGCAGAACCTTGGACGATTTTCATATACAATTGGTTGTATTCGAGTACCTAGACTCGAGACCAACTTAATAGAATCTAGCAGATCTACTTCCAAGTTTGCATTAATACACATCCTAGCATATATCAATCTTGACCTGGCTCTTGTCGTTGCGTCAATGAGAATGAGTTCACCCACTCATTTGGCTATACCCCATAACACATCATCATGCCAATACTGGAAAGGCAAACCAGGTAACCTGACCCATAGGGGGGTTGTGTTTATCCTCTGTGAATTAGGATAGAAGTTCGAAGTCCACCTTTGAAGGAAGAGACCTCACTTCCCAAAGAACCACGAGCCCCTACTAAGCACATTCTTGGAGTCTTCTTCACGATTAAATTTAAACATTATGAAGGCTTTAGGGAGAGCCACAATTTCCAAATGGCCTTGAGGCCTCCATTTGGAAAATGCCCATCTGTGGACCGCATCAAGATCAGGATGGGCCCCCATAAATTTTCCAACCAAGTTAAGCGCACCATCCTCCATTGTAATTTTAATCAGCTCCTCCAAAACCCTAAGAGTATCTTCCTCTAGGGAAATGTCAAACACCACTTTTGAACTAGGGTTCCTTGAGCCAGACGAGACCACCGCTACAAAGGACACACCAATGCTAGGTCAAATGGCTTATGAAAAGCCCTCCTAATGGGGTCCCATCACATACCAGAGTCCCACCAACCTTGCCACTTGGCAAAGGCTAAAACCCCACCCCCTGATCATGAGCAACAATATATGTCCCATCACCCAACAAAACTCCTCCCAAGACCACCTACGACCTGCTACTCTACCACCCAAAACCACCCCACCACCACCTCGCCACCACCCTCCACTACTTGTAGATGTGTTTATTATAATTAAAAATATTTTAACATTTACAATAAAAATATCTTTAAAATAATTAATAACATAATAACACCCCCAACGGCTAGGTGGATTGGTAAGTGCAGGTGTGGTTGGGCACTTACCAAGAAGAGACCTAGGTTCAAAACCTTGGGGGGAAGCCAACCCTTTGCAAAGGTAGTAGTTTGTTCTGAATCCTCTGAGTGCACACCAAACCAACAACGACGATACAAACCCCGAGCGATCTGTGGTCCCCATCTCACGCCAGATCAACAAGAACGAGACGAATAGGTTTGTTGGGAGCAATCCTATGGTTTTTAAACTCTACTCTCACTAGTTACTAAAAATAGTAGTTGTAACCAACTCTCTTATATAATAAAAAAAATTATTAACAACAAATATAACATTTTAATATTTTGATAAAAACTACCATTAAAAATCACCTAAAAATTTAATATTCTTAAAAATTAAATAGATTTTTAACTTTAGCCCCCACTTTTATAGACTATGACAAATTGTTTCATTTTCTATTATAATATGTTGAAATAATTCTTTTTCGTGGAAACGACATAAAGCGATAGAACGGTACGATGGATGAGATTGACAGATTGACATCACTTTTACCATCCACGTGGAAAGTTCGAATCTTGAAGCTTCAGCTGCTTTATAAAAGAGATGGACAATGGATTGACCATAGAAAGAAAAAGTTGATGTAAACGTCGAAGCAAAAGCCACGAATGGTTACAATTGTTTTTAGGGAAGGTAAAATCTTAATCTACATAATCGTTATTATTATTATTTTTATAGTTAGTATCATTATCTTTATTTTTATATGTCAAGACTAGCCATCAACTTAAAATTTTTAATTTTAATATTTAATAATTTATGAATACTATATTTTATTTGTATAATTTGATATCTGTGGTTTTTTCGAACAACACATTTCTATTATTTGAGAAAATATAATTATTTTGTATATTTTTTAATAAAAATATTTAATAATTAATTACAATTTAAACAACTTATGTTTCCATGTGGTGTTTATTTTATACACTAGCATTTTGTATACTGGAAGGGATGTACAATATGATGGTATTAAAGTTTTGTCGACCTGCATTTTACATTCTAGCATTTTGTATACTGGAAGGGATGTACAGTATGCATTTTGCCTTTTATTTTTGCTGGGTGTAAATTTTGTTCACTTCCAGGTTTTGTGTACTTGTTCCCCTCTGTTGTGGGCCTTAAAATCTGTGTAAAAGGTATATATGGAGGGGCCTTAAAATCTGTGTAAAAGGTATATATGTGTCCAGTGGGAATTTTGTTGGGTTATTCTTGTGCAGTACAATTGGAACATGGCCTTTATATTCACAGTGGAGCAAGCAAACCTTTGGATTTGACCAGATGCCTAGGGCAATGAGTAATTGCAGACAGTAGCGACCATTTCTTTTATCTAGAATACGGATACCATTGTTTTTCCCTGCATCAAATGGTATACCACATAAGAGGGCTCAAAGGGGCATGCACATAAGTTGGGGTAGAAGAGGCACAAAGAATGTTTGGAGTAAGGAGACATTGGTGTGGATATCCTTCACAGATTGGAAACATTAGAGGCAAGATTGTAGCAAAAGAGATTAAAGTCTGAGAATGCCAATTGGTGTGATGGAGTGGTGGACAGACAAATAACATTCTGACTAAGCAGTAAAATAAAATTAGAGCAAAGTTTTAGAGTTAAAGGGACAGTTGAATCCATGTGTTCATAGATTGAGTTGAAGAGTTCAATAAATATGTTGATATGGAGAATACCAATGAAGATGATCCATGAAGAGTAAGAATTGCAATGACAAAGTTGAAGTCACACATTGCTTAGTGGTGGGACAACTTATAAAATGCTAGAAGGTGGCAAGGCAAGGAGAAGATCCAAACCTGGATTAAGTTGTTAAAACATATAAAAAAACATATAAAGACCAAATTTTATATCTTCTGATTATTATCAAAATTTGCACATAAAAGTTTGTAATTTGACACAAAGGAAAATGCCAATGCAAGACTATACAGAACAATTTATAAAGATGCAAATACAGTCATATATACATGAAGATGACTAGAGGGTCGTTGTTGTAGGAACTAGTTCTGAACAACCTCAAGCAAAAAAGTAGTGTAAATAGTCAAATAAGTGCAAATGTGCACACATGTACATGAAAAGAAAATGTAAATGCAAACGAAATGCAATTTTGTAATGTAATGTTGTTTGACGTCAAGGGTGATGATGTCAGCATGGATAAACTAAAGTTCATAATGTATGGCAAATGTGTGTCGTTAGTATGTGTGAATGGAGGGCAAGTAGAGATGAGGTGTCTCAGATGACAATTGTTTTTAACTGCCACCCCTCATAGATAAATAGGATCCCCTATTCAATTATGTGGGTATTCCATCAATGAGGGTATTATCCATAGTAGTATCTATCACCATTGTATCATTTGTAGTCCAAAAGAGCACATTCGTAGTGCCTATAACATTGCCAGTGCAGATTTATATGTCATGAAATTGTCGTACAGGCAAAAGTAAGGCAATGACTATTCATCTTTCATATGTGTGATTGTGTACACTTTTTATGTGATGATATTGTTGCACTAGATATATTCGTAGGATGTTCTTTCCAAGTTGTGTGCAGGTGTGAGACCAAAGTTGCAGTCTAAGGTGCCATTGAAGAGTGTCTGTACCAGGGAGTGTTGATGAAGAGTGTCATACAAGCATTATCGATGAAGGTTGTCGTTCAAGTGGAGTCACTACTATACAAGTGATTGTTGTTCAAACAAATTGCTATCCAAGTGTTTGCCATATAAGTGAAATGTTGTACAAGTGGGAGATAGTGTTGACTGCAATCTTGGTTGGCTCTTGAGTCTGTCATATCAAATTGTTCCTCCAAACATTGGAGTACTCACCATTGTGCTACATTTGGAACTATTGTCGTATGAAGTTTGAGCCAACACTGCATGAGTTTTGAAAATGTGAATGATAGATAATTTGTTGCAAAGATGTGGGAAATTTGGTTGTAGAAGAATTGAGAGCCAACCCATAAGGAGTCGGAGGATTGCTCAACAATGTCATGTTGCACAAGATTAAGATTCAAATGTTGATGAAGAAGCATTGCAATAGGAATTAACAAAACTTGAAGAATTGGAGGTATAATGTGTTTGGAATCCTCAAGTAGAGGATAGCTCAAGAAAAGAAAGTGAAAGGTGGTATACGTTGTTTTTAACAATGGAGGAAGAAGCACAAGGTGATGCACATCGAGCAAACAAAGATCAATTTGAGGAGAATGTTCATGCAAGTGGAGGCACCAACGTGGAGAGTGCAAAAGGAGATGAGGTGGAACAATTGGTAATGCCAGTACAAGTGTTGGGGAGAGTTTCTAGAGGTGCAAAGGATGGGAGTCAAGCATGAGGGAAACCAAGGGAGAGCATGTAGAGACTAGAGCCAACGCTCATATATTCATGAAGGATATCGCAAAGTGCAAGTGTACTAGGAAGCAATCTAATATTGTTTGCAAGTGAAGAATTATTCAGTGAATAAGATCAACCAACAATGACAAATATAGCTACAAAAAGAAGTGAACATAAGTGCCCATCATTTTTGGGATATGGAAAGGAAAACACAAAACACCATGTTGGCATGTGTGAGATAATATGACGAGTGAATGGAATTGAAAATGAAGGGTCATGGCTTAGATGATTTTTGGTGATATTGTGAGAGATCACAATGGATTGGTACTTAAAAAGAGTAAATCCCTTCACAATGTAGGGTGACTTGAAGACTAAATTCACAAAGGAATTTAGGTTACTCCGTGATGAAACAAAAATCATCAAAGAAATTTACTCCAAAAAACAAAAGAAAGAAGATATCAAGTCATATAATAGAAAACTAAAGAAACTAATCGACAATATGGAAGTGAAACCAGCAGATAGTTTTAGATGCGATGGTTCCTAGACGAATTGCTGGCAAGATATAAAAGAAGATGAAGGTAGTACCACCTGCTACCTACCAATAAGCTTTTGATAGAGCTCTCAATTTGGAGAGAAAAATGAATCAAACAACAACATGAGTAAGTCACTATAGATATGATGATTTAGATAGTGATCGTGATGATTAAAATCTTGCCATCTAGGGCATGAGGAAGGACCTAGAAAGGATGATCAATGATATGAAGGGAAAAAATAAGGACATGTGGTGTTCTAACTACAAGTTAGAGGGACACACAAATGTAAATTGTCCAAAAAATAAATTTTGTAACATTTGTGAAGTTGTGGGACATGAGGTTGTGGATTTCCCATTTAACCTTAGAAGCATAAGGCATCAAATCTAATAATGCAAAAGAAGAAGGAAGAAAAGTGGGCAAGAAGTAACAAGTGGCATATATAGAAACAATAGCCGAGGAGGATGACAACCACAACAAGGAAATGAATCACAACATGGACAAGGTCGATTACAATACTATTCAAATGGGAGACCTATCATTCAATGTCGAAGATGCCAAGAGTGGGAGCACTTTGTCAAAAATTGCCAAAATTTGCTAGTGGTAGATATGCCAAAAACAACAATAATGGATTGATATGTTGATAGTGTAGACTAGGCAATCATAAGATGGCCAATTGATCAAATAAATCAAGTTTGAGCAACACGTGAAATTTCAATCTTATTGACATCGAAGAGCCTCCAACGAACTGATAAAACAAAGATAAGCATGTGCTAGTTGTAACACGAGTTGAGGGAAGGAAAGTTGAGCAATACCCATAAAATACAAAAAAAAAGGAGAGATGATTGGAAAAACATGACCTGGTAGAGGAAGAAACACAAAAGACAAATCAAGAGAGACTCCTCCAAGAGAAGAAGTTGAAGAAGTCAATTGTAAGTGAAGAAATATAAAAGTCAACACAATAGTTGACAACACAAGTGCTAAACACAAGTGTGAAAGTGAAGGTGTACAACTTACTTTACATAATATTGGAGCTTTATGCAATAGTAGGAGAATTAACACAAACAAGGAGAGTGGTTGAGCCTTGATGCTAGCAAGAGATAACCCAAATAAGAAAGGATCAATTCATTGATCCAATGGTGTTGATGATCGATGTTGAAAAGAAGTCAAAGTTGATCCACATTGATTTTCTAGACCATAAGTTGACACAAATGATCTTTGATGGAGGATTGAGAGTGAACATATTACCAGAGAAGACTTGGAGAGGACTTGGGTCACCATTCTTATGGTCCTCAAATTTTAAACTACATGGTGTAGACTAGTATGGCATTGAGAGGAGGGGAGTCTTAACTGCTCAAAAAATGAAGATATCTGATAAATAATTCATCATGAATTTGTAGTTATCGCCATGTAGAAACCAACATATGATGGGTTGTTGGGATGAGGATGGTTGCACACAACAAAGGTCAATTAGAATTGGGAGAAGGATCATCTGATTTTTAAGAAGGGCCAATATAAGTATATGATGAATTTGAAGAATTAATCTGTTAGCAAATATCTTGCAACATTTGATGAATCAGGTAATTCATCATTAGAGAATGATAATGGATAGGAGTCAAACAAAGATGGCATATTGCAATTGGAGAAGTGTTTGGAAGATGAAGAGCACTCAAAAAATGAATTTCTCCATTGGTAGATGGAAGACTATGAGGTCTTCCTACCAAATTGTCTATGTATCTAAGCAAAAAAGGAGAACTCTTGGTCTAAAATCTACCTAAGTGGATGAGATACACCTTGAATTTGATGAGGAGGAACAAACACGAACAAAACTATCCAAGGAACCAAATCACAATATAAAAGAATTATTTTAATAATGCCAGCCAAAAGGGGCAGAAATTACAATGCCAAATCGTACAATATTCGAGCCCAAAACCAGGCCCTTTTTTTAGATCCAAAATCCCTTTTTAAATCTTATTTTCCCCCCCTTTTACATGATTTTGAAGTTTCCCACCCATGCAAAAAACTTTAAATTTAATTTTCCCGCTCATGCAAAATTTTAAATTCTACTTTCCTGCCCAACTGGCGGCTGACAAACACAAAGGCAAAACACGTAGAAAATTTCTATTTTTTTTGTTGATGCAAGATTGCTCTGCTGCAACTAGATGCTCCTACATTAGATACCCAGGGTAAGTTTGAGAAGTGACCTCACTTATTTTTTGTTGGAGGAAAACCAAGGTAGTCAACCTCGGACTTGGACAGCCAAGTCAAATATTCTATAGGCCTTCCCTTCCATTTCACCAGATATTCTTCATACTACCTATTTCTTGTACTTTTGTCAATGTGGGTATCCAATATTTCCTCTATCTCTTTTATCACTGGAGACAATACCGAAACACTCCACAACTCTGCAACTTGTTCCTTAGAACTGTCACCTTCATAATACTCTACCAAATCAAAAATATTGAACACAGGTGATATGTTCAATCCACTCGACAAATCCACCTCATATGCATTTCTCGAATCTCTTTTCTGTAAGATCCTGCATGGTCTAAACTTATGCATTTTTATCTTGTTATATGTTTTAGTATGAAACCTCTCCTTTCTCCGGTGCACCATGACTTCATCACCAACCTGGAACTCCTTAAACCTCCTTTTTTGATCAGCCTTTATCTTGTACTGAGTGTTCATCTTATTGATGTGTTGTTTTACTTCTTCATGCAAATCCTTCAGATGCTCTGCAAAGTTCTCAACTTCAACACTATTCTTTTCTTCCCTGTCCAACTTCCTCAACTCAAAAGCATTTCTTGGAATACTCCCATATACAATCTGGAATGGTGATTTACCAGTACTCCTATTGACAAAAATTTTATAGGCAAATTTTGCCTATGGTAAAATCATATCCCATCCCTTGGGCTTATCTCCTACCAAGCATCTCAGTAGGTTACCCAAACTCCTGTTCACCACTTCTATCTATCCATCAGTCCATGGATGGTATGCAAAATTGAACTTCAAATTTGTATTCAATTTCTTCCACAAGGTCTTCCAAAAATAGCCAACGAACTTTGTGTCTCTATCAGAGACTATACTCTTTGGTAGACCATGAAGTCATACCACTTCCTTGAAAAACAATCCAGCAACATGAACTGCATCACTAGTTTTATGGCAGGGAATAAAATGTGCCATATTTGAAAACCTATCAACTACCACAAATATGGAGTCATTTCCCCTTTGTGTCCTTGGCAGACCAAGAACAAAGTCCATGTTGATGTCCTCCCAAGGTCTCTCTGGTATAGGTAATGGCTGATATAACTCGGTGTTCTGCCTCACACCCTTGGCCATCTGGCATATTCTACAACTTTGTACAAACTTCTTCACATATTGCAGTAACTATGGCCAATAGTAGTTCTCATTCACCAAGGCAATGGTCTTGTCTCTACCAAAATGTCCAGCCAATCCTCCACTATGCTTCTCTTTGACCATATTATCCCTCATTGAACTCCTAGGAATGCATAATTGGTTCCCCTTAAACAACATTCCATCTTGGATCATAAAATCCAACCACTTAGTCCTATCTAGAGTAACTGGTGTTGTACAAGCTCTCCAAGCTTTAGCAAAATCTAGATCTTCAGGGTACAAACTCTTAAGTTCTTCAAACCCCACAACTTCCACTCTCATTGTTGTCAACAAACTCTACCTTCTACTTAAGACATATGCAACTCTGTTTGACTTCCACTCCTATGTTTCAGCACAAAGGTATAACTTTGTAAAAACTCAACCCATTTTAAGTGCCTCTGATTCAATTTCCTATGACTATTAATATACTGTAAATCCTGATGATCAATATACAAAACAAACTCCTTTGGCAACAAATAGTGTCTCAACTTCTTTATAGCCTGAACTATAGCATAAAACTCCTAATCATAGACAAAATATTTATTCCTGGCATCATTAAGCTTTTCACTAAAGTAGGCAACATGCTGACCTTCCTGACTCAATACAGCGCATATGGCACTACCACTAGCATCACAATCTACCTAAAACACCTTATTAAAATCTGGAAGTGCCAACATAGGTTACTCAGTGGCCTTCTTCTTCAACAATTAAAATATCCTATCATATCCTAAGGTCCACTTATAGTCTTTCTTATCCCCTCTCATATTTCAGTTAGGGGTGCACAAATACTGCTAAAATTTCTAATAAAATTTCTATAAAAACTTGCTAGACCATGAAATGATCTTACCTCAGTTACGCTTCTTGGGGTAGGCTAGTCAATGATAGCCTTTACCTTCTCTGGATCCATATTTAGACCTTCAGTTGAGATGATAAATCCCAAGTACACCAACTCATTCATAAAACTACACTTCTTCAAATTTATCAGTAGATGTTCCTCCCTCATCTTCTCCAGAACTCTTTTGATGTGCCTAAGATGTTCCTCCAAGGTCTTGATGAGACAATGACAAACTTTCCCATAAACTCCTTCAATATTTCATTCATAAGCCTCATGAATGTGTTGGGTGCATTGGTTAGCCCAAATGGCATGACCAACCACTCATATAAACCCTCTTTGGTCTTGAAAGTTGTCTTCCACTCATATCCTTCTTTGATGTAGATCTGATGATACCCACTCTTTAGATCAATCTTTGTAAAATACTTGGACCCACTCAAACAATCCATTATGTCATCCATCATTGGCAATGGAAACCTATACTTGATGGTGATATTGTTAATAGCTCTGGAATATGTGCACATTCTCCACTCTCCATCCTTATTTGGTGTTAGTACTGTAGGCATTGCACATGGACTTAGGATTTCCCTAATCAGTACCTTCTCCAGCAGCTTCTGAACTTGCCTGTTCAGTTCCTCATTCTCCACAGGAGTCATCCTATGGGAAGCCTTGTTTGGAAAACTAGCTCCTGGTATCAAATAAATATGATGGCTAATATTTCTCATGGGTGGCATGATGATTACACAATGACACTGAGAGGGGGGGTGAATCAGTGTAGCTATTAATTTTTATATCTACAACATTTAATATGAAATAAAGAGAACTTGACAACTGAAAAAACAACTTGAACAAGAGAGCACACCACAACACTCAATATACCGAGGTTCACCAATTTGGCTACTCCTCAAAAATGACTGCTTGGACTCCAATCCAAATCCAGTCTTTGCAAAATCAATTTTACAAACACTTTACCAGCACCAACTGGAAGGAGCACCAACCCCTGTAATTTTCTGCTGCAATAGATGGAGCACCAACTCCTAGTACCAAGCACCAACTTGGACTGCAATTCTGATCAATTTAGAATGACATAAAAATGTCTTCACTTCATGCACGACCCTGACTGGTCTGCAATTAACCCAACTCTACACACTCTCACGGCTCTGCTTATTTTTCTCTTGATTCTTCTCTAACCCTCCTTTTACAACAATTTCTCTCTAACAGCAGCAACATCTTCTCTGTACGATTATTCTTTTATAACCTTTCAATCCTGCATGCAATCGAATCACATACTCTGACTGTTCGAATCCATGCAATACGGATGTTCGGTTCCATGCACTTCGACTGTTCGAAACCCTGTAATACGTCTTTTGGAAACCATGCAATACGGCAATTTTGTTTCATGCACTTCGACTGTTCAATTTCTTCGAATACGGCTTTTCGAATGCTTTTTCGAAACTCCATATGTGATTCTTCGAAAGCTTTTCGATTCTTCATGTTCGGCTTTTCTGTATGCTTCAAATACGTCTGTTAGAATGCCTGCAAATACGACCTTTCGAATGCTTTTATTATCCTTCATATTCGGCTTTTCGAATGCGTTTCAATTATGCATGTTTGGCTGTTGCATTGCATGTCCAACACTTGTCAACGTTTAACTGTCTGCGCTTATTACTTTTACTTGCATGATTTTCCTATCGGCTTTTTTCGACACGTGTCACCTTGCATGCTCCTGCGGGTTTTACCTGCCAGACTGTTACCTGTCGCGATATCGCGACACTTTTAACTTATGCTGACGTCACCCTGAAGGTTGTCGCGAAATCGTGACCATTTTGGCCTTGAAAGCTTTTCCCCCGCTCATGTCGCGATATCGCGACACTTAGAACTTTTGTTGACGTCATCCTTAAGCATGTCGCGAAATCGTGACCGTTTTGGCTCTTGGAAGCTTTCCCTGCATCTTGTCGCGATATCGCGACACTTTGAACTTTTGCTGACGTCATCCTCAATGCTGTCGTGAAATCGTGACGCTTTCGGCTTCCAGCAGCTTTCCTTTCATCCTGTCGTGAAATCGTGACACTTTTCAACTTTGCTGACGTCATCATCAATCTTGTCGCGAAATCATGACGCTTCCGGCTTCCAGCAGCTTTCCTTTCATCCTGTCATGAAATCGTGACACTTTTCAACTTTGCTGACGTCATCATCAATGCTGTCGCGAAATCGTGACCTCCCACTTTCCTTCCAAATCGACACTTTCACATTCATCACTGTCAAACGACCACTCCTTCGAAATCGCGACACTTTCTCTTCCTACAACTCTTCTTGCCAACTCCGGGAAAATGGAACATGTCACGAAATCGTGACACTTTGCTCTTCCTCTCTTTCTTGCCAAACTCCAGCGAAAATGGAACATGTCGGGAAATCGCGACACTATGCTTCATGCAATGGCGAGATTTTTACATCTTTGTGCCTTGTGTTTTCACCTTGCCTCTTTTCATGAAATTTTGACTTGTAATATCATTGCTGCATCTTTCAGTTCTACACTTTTGACTAGTAGCGAAATCGCTACACCTTAGTTTCCCTTTGTTTCAACATGTAGCGCCATCGCTACACCTTAGTTTCTCTTTGTTTCAACATGTAGCGAAATCGCTACACCTTAGTTTCTCTTTGTTTCAACACGTAGCGAAATCGCTACACCTTAGTTCCATGTATTTTCATCATGCAGCGATATCGCTACACCTTTGTTTCCATTCATTTCAACATGTAGCGATATCGCTACACCTTTGTTTCCTTCTCTGCCAACATGTCGCGAAATCGCGACAGTTTAGCTTTCACTTTCTCTCTCCTCTGCCATGTCGCGAAATCGCGACAATTTGCTCGCATCTTCTCTCTCCTCGGATATGTCGTGAAATCGTGACACATTTTCTCTCTCCTCAATGAAAACTCGACATGTCACGAAATCGTGACATTTTTGGCTGCGCCTTCTCTCTCCTCGACCATGTCGCGAAATCGCGACAGAAAACATGTCGCGATATCGCGACAGTTTTCTTCCTTGTCTCTTTTTGCCAGTTTTGAATCTGGGTCACCTCTGTTTTCCTTGAAACTTTTTGCACTTGATCTGACTGACCTCTGAACTGCATCAACTGCATCAATCTGACTGTGTTGACAACAATGACAATACTTTTGCAATTCTTTTGCTGCACCTTGCTCAACAATCTCCCCCTTTGGAATTGTTGGCAACACACTGCAACCTTGCTTAATTTCTTCTCCCCCTTTGCCAATAATACCAAAGGGCTGTTGTAGACTCCCCCTGAGTCTATGCACAACATTCTCAGACTTAAAAAGTTTGAATGCTCCCCCTGAGAATGTGTTTCCCATAGCTAGTCAGTGCTTGGGTGGTGTGACTACTCCCAACTTCTTTCGAAGGTATTCAAATACTTCCTTTGGCAAAGGTTTTGTGAATATATCAGCTACTTGCTCTGTAGTTGGAACAAAATCCAATTTAACCTCTCCTTCTGCAACTTTATCCTTCAAGAAATGATATCGGATTGCAATATGTTTGGTTCTTGAATGCATTCATTGGATTCTTGGATATGTTGATAGCACTAGTGTTATCACATTTAATTGAAATTGGTTCATTGAAATGAATACCAAGATCTTTCAACGTTTGTCTCATCCATAATATCCGAGTACGACATGTTGTTGGTTGCAATGTATTCTGCCTCTGCAGTGGATAGAGATATTGATTCTTGTTTCTTGCTGTGCCATGCTACCAGCCTGTCACCAAGATAAAATGCTCCTCCACTTGTGCTCTTTCTGTCATCAATACATCCTGCCCAATCTGCATCAGAATATGCAATCAAAGTGAAATCTTTACCTTTTGGGTACCACAACCCATAATCCATAGTGCCCTTGAGATATCTGAAAATCCTCTTTACAACTATTACATGAGTTTCTTTGGGACTGGCTTGAAATCTTGCAACCATACATACTGCTTGTAATATATCTGGTCTAGTGGTTGTTAAATACAGCAGGCTTCCAATCATAGACCTGTACATTGTTTGATCTACATCTGGGGATTTATCATCCTTGCTCAACTTGCAGCTTGTTGTCATGGGAGTGCTGACCGGTTTACTGTCTTCCATTGTGAACTTTTTCAGCATTTCTTTTACATATTTAACTTGAGAAATAAAAATGCCTTTTTCATTTTGATTGACCTGCAGTCCTAAGAAATAAGAAAGTTCACCAATCATTGACATCTCAAATTCTTTTTTCATTTTAATTGATATGTCTTTGCAGTATTCATCCATGTTGTTGCCAAATATTATGTCATCTACATAAACAACAAGAACAATAAGATGACCCTTCTCTGTTTTGACATATAAGTTGCTATCCACCAAACCTTTCTTAAACCCTTGTTTAATTAGATAATTATCCAGCCTTGCATACCATGCTCTGGGTGCCTGTTTTAATCCATATAAAGCTTTCTTTAACCTGCAAACAAAATCTGGATTTTCACCAAGTTGGAAGCCATCGGGTTGTTCAATGTAAACCTCTTCTTCCAGTTTTCCATTCAAAAATGCTGATTTTACATCCATTTGATATACTTTGAAGTTTTTATGAACTGCTAATGCCAGAAACATTCTGATTGCCTCTAGTCTGGCTACCGGTGCAAAAGTTTCTTCAAAATCAATGCCTTCAACCTGAGCATAGCCTTTACATACCAATCTTGCCTTATTTCTGACAACCTGCCCATCTTCATTCAATTTATTTCTAAAAACCCATTTAGTGCCAATTATGTTTTTATTTGTTGGTCTAGGTACTAATTCCCAGGTATTGTTTTTCTCTATCTGATCTAGTTCTTCATTGATTGCCTTCATCCAACTTTCATCAGTGCTTGCTTCAGCAACATTTTTAGGTTCAATACTAGATAACAGAGAATAGTTCCTCACTGTTGTTCTTCTTGTTTGAATACCATCTGTGGGATCCCCAATAATCTGTTCACTTGGATGATTTTTCTGCCAGTTGCCTGTTTTAAATTTCCTGTTTTCTTCTTCTTCAGATTCAGTTTTTACACCATCTGGATCAATTTTCTGATTCTTCTCTGTTTCTTTTTCATCATCACCTTCAATGACTTCTTCATACATAGGGTAGTTTTCTTGATAAGTAGTTTCTTGTTCTCTACCTTCATCAACTTTCACATCAGCACTTTCAACAATTTTCTTCAACCTCTTGTTGTAACATGTGTATGCCTTGCTTTTTGTTGAGTAACCGAGAAAGATACCTTCATCAGCTCTATCTTCAAATTTACCGAGGTTATCTTCAGTCCGTTTTATGTAGCACTTGCTGCCAAATACTTTGAAATGTCTTGTTGTTGCCTTTCTGCCAAACCACAACTCATAAGCTATTTTGCTTTCATGTGGTCTCAGCATGCACCTGTTTTGAATGTAAACTGCAGTATGAACTGCCTCTTTCCAAAATCTGTCAGCTATTTTGTTTTCTGCCAGCATTGTCCTTGCCATTTCCTGCACTGTTCTATTCTTCCTTTCTACAACACCATTCTGCTGAGGTGTCCTAGCTGCTGAAAACTGTCTTCTTATCCCATGTTTTTGACAATATTCTGCAAATTCTTCGGAGATAAACTCTCCTCCCCTGTCTGATCTTAGGCATTTAATTCTTTTTCCTGATTGATTTTCAACAAGATTTTTGAAGGTTTTAAACATTTCAAAGGCTTCTGACTTGAGTTTCAGAAATAGTACCCATGTCATTCTTGAGTAGTCATCTATACATAGCATAAAATATTTGTGTCCATTTATGCTTTCAGTTCTCATGGGTCCACATAGATCGGTGTGAATTAGTTCTAATGGCTTGCTAGTGAAGTATTCTTTTGCTTTGAAAGTGGCTCTGGTTTGTTTTCCCTTTTGGCATGACTCACGGATGCTATTTACGGGTTTGCCAATGTTTGGTATATCTCTAAGTGCTCTTTTTGAACTGATTTTTGCCAGATTGTCAAAACTAATATGCCCAAGCCTCTTGTGCCATAGCCAGTTTTCATCTTCCTGTCCCATCAAGCATGTTCCTTCTGCAGTTTCTGAAAGTGTATATAGATTTCCTGAAGTTCTCAGTCCAGTGGCTATTAACTTTCCATTTTTTGTCTTTCTTACTTCACAGCCCTCCTTCTTGAAGATTACATCATGACCTCTGTCACATATTTGACTTACACTTAGCAAGTTATGCTTCAGGCCAATTACAAACAAGACTTCTTTTGATTTTATATTGCCATCACTGATCTTGAGTGATCCCTTTCCAACAATCTTTGCTCCATCATTATTTCCAAATTTCACAGAACCACCTTCATAATTCTGTAAATTCTCAAACTTTTGCTTGTCACCTGTCATGTGACTGGAACAACCACTGTCAAGTATCCAAGGTGCTGATTTGTTCTGAGCTTTAAAAGCAATCTGGACAATCAAAGATTCCTTTTCTTTCCATTCTGGTTTGATAGCAGATTTTGCTACTTGTTTTGCCTTTGTCCTTTCATTAGCATGTGCCTATTTTTCAAGAAATTTCTGGTTTTGTTTCAACCCACTTGGCTGAGATTTTCTACCCGGATAATTATTTGATGCAAAAGTGCTTCTGCAGTTTCTAGCAATATGTCCAAAATTATGACAATTATAACATTCAACTGCATAATTCATTAAAGGAGAAAAAACATTTCTGCTGGTAAAATTCCTTTGAGATACATTATGCCCGCAATCTGAAATCTTATGGCCATAAGCATTGCATTTAAAACAATAACCAGAAAATGCATGATTAAACCTGGGTGCCGGTCTTTGCCAGTTTGAAGTAGGAGCCATGACTCTTCTCCTCCTCGGATGTGTGACTTTTGTGAATCCATCTTTGTCAGTATTCTTCTTGAATCTGGCATTATTGTTTTCTTTTGCATGATTTTGTTTTTCTGGTTCAACCCTGATCTTTTCTTCTTTCTTTGTGGGTTCTATATTCAAGTTCTTTGAATCCTTTGAAGATTCTCCTTCATCAAAGCCTAAACCAAATTTGATGCCAGAAGGCCTTTGGTTATTTAACATTTTATCCAGCTTTACAGTACTTTCTTCAAACTTATGAAAACAGCTCAATTTTCTATTCATCTCCTCTAACTGCATCCTTAACTTAACAATGTCTTCCTCTAGCTTGCTGCATTCAAGCTGTCTTTACAGTTAATTGTTCATCAAGAACTTCAGACATTTTCTTGAATTCCTCTGTCTGTATTTTCAGATTGTTTATTATGTCTGTGGCATTCTCTAATTTCTTTGAAAAATTTTTATTCTTCTTCCTTTCTGCACTCAACTCTTCAAGTGCAGCAACCAATTCTCCTTCCAAATACACTTCAACTTCATCCTTGGAATTTTCATCACCTTCCTGATTTTCCTCTGTTCTTTCTTCTTCAAGTGCCATGAACAGAGCTTCACCTCCTTCTTCTTCAGACTCCTCATCTGTGCTTTCTTTAGAACTGCTGACATTCTTGGTTATGAAGCTTTTCTTCTTGAAGTTGTTCTTTCTGAAATTTTGTTTCTTCTTCCAGTCACCTTTTTCTTGGTGTGAACCTTCACCATTTTTGGTTCTCTCCTGCATTGGACATTTGGCTGCAAAATGACCGACTCCTCCACAATTGAAGCATTTAAAAGGTAGCTTCCCTCTATATTTTCCTTTTCCTTTTGTGAGTTTCCGAACAAAATTGGCTTCTGTTTCATCCAGTGTTCCTTCATCCTCAGATTCATGTTCAGCTTTTACATTCTTGTGTGCTTTAAAAGCTGCTTCTCTGTCTGTAGACTTGGTTTGTCCTATTCTCATTTCATATGCTGTCAGGGAACCATGCAACTCATCCATGCTGAAGTTGTTTAGATCTTTTGCCTCTTCTATTGCAGAGACTTTGGAGTTAAATCTTTTGTGAAGTGTTCTAGAACCTTTTTCACAACAACTGCATCATCAATTTCTTCACCAAGTCCTCCGATTGCATTAATAATTCCGTTGACTCTCGGCATATAAGTCTCTATGTTTTCATCTTCATTCATTTGCGGTGCTTCGAACCGTGCTCGATGAGTTTGCAGTTTTGCTTCCTTAATCTTACTTTCTCCTTCATGGATGCTCTTCGATTTATCCCACATGTCCTTTGTTGATTTACAACTCATGACTCTTATCGGTTCACTTGTCAACAAGCCCACACATTATGGCATTCTTAGCTTTGGAGTTGTTTTCAAATTTCTTTTTCTCAGCGGTATCTGTTGGAGGGGTAGTGGGTGTTGTGTATCCACTATCTACAGAATCCCAAATATCGTATCCCAATGCACTCAGATATGTTTGCATTCTGAGTTTCCAGAAGGTGTAATTTGTTCCATCAAATAAGGGAGCTTTGTTGGATGAAAATCCTTCACCACCTGCCATTGTTTCTTCCAAGATCTCCTTAGCTGATTAAGCTTGTACAAGGAACCTTGCTCTGATACCAATTGATGATTACACAATGACACCGAGAGGGGGGGTGAATCGGTGTAGCTATTAATTTTTATATCTACAACATTTAATATGAAATAAAGAGAACTTGACAACTGAAAAACAACTTGAACAAGAGAGCACACCACAACACTCAATATACCGAGGTTCACCAATTTGGCTACTCCTCAAAAATGACTGCTTGGACTCCAATCCAAATCCAGTCTTTGCAAAATCAATTTTACAAACACTTTACCAGCACCAACTGGAAGGAGCACCAACCCCTGTAATTTTCTGCTACACACAGATGGAGCACCAACTCCTAGTACCAAGCACCAACTTGGACTGCAATTCGGATCAATTTAGAATGACATAAAAATGTCTTCACTTCATGCACGACCCTGACTGGTCTGCAATTAACCCAACTCTACACACTCTCACGGCTCTGCTTATTTTTCTCTTGATTCTTCTCTAACCCTCCTTTTACGGCAATTTCTCTCTAACAATAGCAACATCTTCTCTGTACGATTATTCTTTTATAACCTTTCAATCCTGCATGCAATCGAATCACATACTCTGACTGTTCGAATCCATGCAATACGGCTGTTCGGTTCCATGCACTTCGACTGTTCGAAACCCTGTAATACGTCTTTTGGAAACCATGCAATACGGCAATTTTGTTTCATGCACTTTGACTGTTCAATTTCTTCGAATACGGCTTTTCGAATGCTTTTTCGAAACTCCATATGTGATTCTTCGAAAGCTTTTCGATTCTTCATGTTCGGCTTTTATGTATGCTTCAAATACGTCTGTTAGAATGCCTGCAAATACGACCTTTCGAATGCTTTTATTATCCTTCATATTCGGCTTTTCGAATGCGTTTCAATTATGCATGTTTGGCTGTTGCATTGCATGTCCAACACCTGTCAACGTTTAACTGTCTGTCTGACTTCAGTTACTTTTTACGTAACTGGCTGCATGATTTTCCTGTCGGCTTTTTTCGACACGTGTCACCTTGCATGCTCCTGCGGGTTTTACCGCCATTACCTGTCGCGATATCGTGACACTTTTAACTTATGCTGACGTCACCCTGAAGGTTGTCGCGAAATCGTGACCATTTTGGCCTTGAAAGCTTTTCCCCCGCTCATGTCGCGATATCGCGACACTTAGAACTTTTGCTGACGTCATCCTTAAGCATGTCGCGAAATCGTGACCGTTTTGGCTCTTGGAAGCTTTCCCTGCATCTTGTCGCGATATCGCGACACTTTGAACTTTTGTCGACGTCATCCTCAATCTGCTGTCCGTGAAATCGCGACGCTTTTGGCGGCTTCAGTAGCTTTCCTTTCATCCTGTCGCGAAATCGCGACACTTTTCAACTTTGCTGACGTCATCATCAATGCTGTCGCGAAATCGCGACGCTTTCGGCTTCCAGCAGCTTTCCTTTCATCCTGTCACGAAATCGTGACACTTTTCAACTTTGCTGACGTCATCATCAATGCTTGTCGCGAAATCGCCCCGCCTTCTAAAGACACTTCTTGACTCATCATCTGTCCAAATACGACACTTGCCACTTCTTTGTCAAATCGCGACACTTTCTCTTCCGTACAACTCTCCTTGCCAACTCCAGCGAAAATGGAACATGTCGCGAAATCGTGACACTTTGCTCTTCCGTACAGCTTTGCTTGCAAACTCCAGCGAAAATGGAACATGTCACGAAATCGTGACACTATGCTTCATGCAATGGCGAGATTTTTACATCTTTGTGCCTTGTGTTTTCACCTTGCCTCTTTTCATGAAATTTTGACTTGTAATATCATTGCTGCATCTTTCAGTTCTACACTTTTGACTAGTAGCGAAATCGCTACACCTTAGTTTCCCTTTGTTTCAACATGTAGCGCCATCGCTACACCTTAGTTTCTCTTTGTTTCAACATGTAGCGAAATCGCTACACCTTAGTTTCTCTTTGTTTCAACACGTAGCGAAATCGCTACACCTTAGTTCCATGTATTTTCATCATGCAGCGATATCGCTACACCTTTGTTTCCATTCATTTCAACATGTAGCGATATCGCTACACCTTTGTTTCCTTCTCTGCCAGCATGTCACGAAATCGTGACAGTTTAGCTTTCACTTTCTCTCTCCTCTGCCATGTCGCGATATCGCGACAGTTTTGCTCGCATCTTCTCTCTCCTCGGACATGTCGCGAAATCGTGACAGAAAACATGTCGCGATATCGCGACAGTTTTCTTCCTTGTCTCTTTTTGCCAGTTTCTGAATCTGGGTCACCTCTGTTTTCCTTGAAACTTTCTGCACTTGATCTGACTGACCTCTGAACTGCATCAACTGCATCAATCTGACTGTGTTGACAACAATGACAATACTTTTGCAATTCTTTTGCTGCACCTTGCTCAACATGGCAAACCCTCTGACACATTATTAGATATAATATTTGAGAAGTCTTCCAATAGACCCGAGACTTCTATAGGGACATCTTTGCTTGGTTCTTCCCTAACTTTAGGAATTAATGCATAACACACATGCTCATGCTTCAAATCATCTAGAAATTTCCTACCATCAACCAAACAAATTTTGGCACTGTTACATACCTTTTCATCCATTTTATTTAGTGGCTTCAGTTTATGGCACACTTCTTCCTTTTTTAGGGAGTAAGTGTTGGCATAGCCATCATGGACTGCATGGTGATTAAACTACCATTGTCTTCCTAACAGCATATGACAAGCATCCATAGGTAGGATATCACATAGGATCTCGTCCTTGTATCTCCCAATATTAAACTTGACTAAGCACTGTTCATTGATCAAAGCCCTATGATCCTTCTACAACCATACAATCCGGTATGGATGCGGGTGTCTCATCCTATCTAGCTGTAACTTAGTAACCATTTCTTTAGAGACAAAGTTATCAAGACTACCATTATCTATAATAACATTACAGACCTTACCTGAACATTTGCACCTTGTGTGGAACAAACTCTTCCTCTGGTTTGGTTCCTTCTCCTCATTCAACAAGGTTCTCCTTGTGACCATAAATTCTCCTCTCTCTGCCTCCTCAAAGTGCTCTAATTTAGCTCCTTCATCTGCAATAGCAACTCTACAATTACCCATTGGCCTCCTATTTGGCTTCTCTTGGTGTTGTGGACACTCATATGCTCGATGTCCTTATTCTCCACATTTGAAGTAGGTTCCACGAAACCCTCTTCCTCCATTTCCTCAACCAAATATACCTCTTCCTCTTGGTAGTTAATGTTTTGACCATGAGATCTGTAAGCATTATCTCCCTTCTGGTCCTGACTGCTGCTAGCTTCTTCTTTCTTCTCACCTTGTCCTCCATTCATTCTTCCACCAGTTATTTCTCCATAACCTCTTCCTTTCTGCTTACCCTCAAACCCTTTGTTCAACTTCTCTTCAACTTTTAGAGCAAACTGGTAAGCATCCTCAATAGTGCTCATCCTAACCAGACTCAACTCTTCTTGAATACTGGTTCTCAACCCATGGATGTAACGAGCTACCTTCTCCTTGTTATCATTAGATTGGTTGGTTTCGATCAAGATATTGTAGAACTCCTTTGTGTATTATTTGATAGAATTTCTTGACTGCCTCAAACTTTGCATCTTTTTCAGCAGATCCAACTCATAATCTATCAGAATAAACTACCTCTTCAGTTTTTCCACCATTCGTTCCCATATGGTGATCCTATATTTTCCCCTTCTATTTTTTTCAAGTTGTACTCCTTTCCACAAAATTCTAGCATGACCCTTCAGTTTGGTCTTAGCAAACTTGACCCGATCAGGATCTTCCACCTCTTCATATTCAAAATATTCTTCCATGTCATTGATCCAGTCAATCAACTCCTCCAGCTTAAGATTTCTAGAGTATGTGGAAACCTCCATCTTAGGCCTCTTCCCAAAATGGGATATAGCTCTGTACAACCTCGCTTGGGAAGGATCTACTGCCTCTTCTTCTTCCTCAAACTGGTCTTCCTCTTATTTGGCTTCATCTTCACTCTTTTCCTCTCTTCTTGGGTCAAACTCTCTACGCAGCTCTTCTTGTAATGCCTGGACTTGCTTATGCAAATCTTGTAAATCCTTTGCTAGCACTACGACATTACTGGCAACACCTCGGTTCCTTCTTTGGGGCATATTGCTCCGACTTCTCCAAACCCAAACCATAGATCCTGGTGTAAACTGCCTCACGTTCGGTGATCTTCTTACACACTCAGGAACTCTCGCTCTAATACCACTTGATGAGGATGAACAAAAACAAACAAAACTATCCAAGGAGCCAAATCACAATATAAAAGAATTATTTTAGTAATGTCAGCAAAAAGGGGCAAAATTTACAATTCCAGATCGTACAATCTTGGAGCCCAAAACCAAGCCCTTTTTTCAAATCCAAAATCCCTTTTTAAATCCTATTCCCCCCCCCCATTTTACATGATTTTTAATTTTCCCGCCCATGCAAAAAAATTTAAATTTAACTTTCCCGCCCATGCAAAATTTTAAATTCTACTTTCTTGCCCAATTGGAGGCCGACAAACACAAAGGCAAAACACTTAGAAATTCTTTGTTTTTTTTGTTGATGCAAGATTGCTTTGTTGCCATCGCATGCTCCTACATCAGAATCTCAACCAATATTGGAAGACCCATAATCTCTTCTGAGTTAGCCTTTAGATAAAGTTTAGTCCTTGTAAATCTAATTAAATGAAATGAGTTTCAATACTAAAGCAAGGGATGCAAGGGTTAAGAAAAAGTGCAAGGTTAGAGATTTGAAATAAAGTTGGTCGGGATTCAACTAACAACAACGAGCTATATTGTATAAAGTGTCTTACACACATAATATAAGCCAATATCTAATAGGCCAATTGACATATGATCTTGCAATATATCATTTAAAACAATTCACATATATTTAATAATTCCATAAACTTATATGAACAACAATCCAAATTGATCTAGATTTATTAGAGTTGCTTAACAAAATACATTTTTTGGGGGGCTGAGATGACCATTGCAACCTGAGTGCCATGACCCCCTCTAGATGTGGTGTTATCTTTTTTTAAGTGGGCATGTTCAAGGTGCCAATCTTAGGAAGTTCACAGAGTGTGTGACGTGGATCCTTTAGACGACCTCTAGGATTTTTTACCAAGTCCAATTCCTTGACTTGATGCAATATTTTGACACTCATCTTCCTTCCTATGCTAGCCTACTCTACCAGGTGTTTTTCCAAGAAAAAGGGAAAATAGGAAAGTAGTAAATAAATGAAAATAAAAGTGGAGGAAATGAAATATATCTAACCTACCTAGCCTATCTATAGGTGGCAATGCATTGAGAGACTATAATTCCCATTGTATATTCCAGTGGGATTAGTGAACACATGAACCAACATGACAAAAAAATTGAACATGGTCCCAACTACACAAGACTTCAAGTTAAATGATTCCTTATGGAAGCTAGGATAAAAAATACACAAGTAGTCACAACCCTCCATAAAATATATGAACACTCAAACTAGGATAGGGATTTCATAGTAGTCATTGTTCCTTATATTCATATTAAAGCGTATTACAATATTATACAATTGAAAGAGGCTCGATGACCTATACATACAATAGCCCAAGGCTCAAGTCTAGACTGCAAGAGAAAATGGAAAAGAGAGGGAGAATTGCTACAGACTATATGATAGACACAACAACAATTCAACCTCCTCTTACCCTGAGTATAGCTATTTATAATATTTACAACAAAATTTGAAATTCAAAATCCCCTCCAAAATGGGTATGGGTATGAGCATTGACATCATTTTTTGTTGTTGGATCAAGGGGACTATGTTGCATTAAGTTCTAGGTGGTTCAAATCTAATCGAGGGTTATATCACCATAAATAACTCCATGGATGGTATAGCCTTCTTTTTAGAGTGGTCATTAATGCTCTCACCTTCCCTTGTGGATATCTAAGCTTGGGTATCGACTTTGGTTGACATGAGTCCACTTTGATGGTCGTTGTCTTTTGCTTCCTTAGTTCTCAACCTATCTCAATAATTTTTCTTTCCTCATTTTGGCCCACTAGATCCTAATAAATTTTTTTTTGGACCTCCCCTCTAGTGACCCAGTTGCTCCAATGGCTCCTATTCTTGTGCTTCTGGTTATCCCTTAGCCTAGTTGATGTTACTATTGATGCTACCATGTTCCTTCTAATGGCTAATTTTTTTAATATACCTTTGTGTAGGATTCTATCGGATCTCATTTGATGGGCATGCTTCTAGTCCTTCATGACTTGTCCATTCTCTTCTTACTTCTCCCACCTTTGAGCCTTTAGGGACTCTATATCTGGATCAATAATATCTTTTGATATTATTGAGTCCTTACTTAACTCATCCAATCCCCCTTATTCTTTCCCTCCAAGGTCCTTGGGTTTCTCCTTATGGGTGTTTTGCTCATGCCATTGAGCAGTTGTCCCTAGGTGTATGGAGTGTCGCAACCCAGTTATAAAGGAAGGGTAGCTTAGTTTTGGGGTCTATTTTCTAGATTGGCAAGCAAGTCCTAGTAAAATGAGTTATTAGAGGTCTCATCAGCAACAAAACTATTTTAGTCACTAGGAAGGTTTTGGGGTTCCTATTGATGATGGGATGTGGTTTAGTCACCGCTAAAAAGGTTGTAATTATTTACTTGATTTGGGTGAATGACTTTGCCTCAAGATGAGGGGAGCTTGAGCATGCTAGCAGTCTTTGGTGTAGACTATCTATGGCTAGTGTCTTCTTCAAATCAGCTACTTGATATGTGGATGGAGCTTCAGGACCCCTCATTTGATTAGTTTTGACAACTTTTGCTTATATTCCCTTTGGGGTGGAGATTTACCCCACTTAGTGAAATTTTATCTATAGTTTGGTGACTCATAGAGGACTTTTTCTTACAAGAGTTAAAGAACGCATCAAATGATAGCCTTATCCTTTGGACGTGGATTATATAGGGTATATTCTCAAAGCTTGGGAATTTGTGGAAAAAAATTTGATTTCATTGATATGTATCAAGGGGGAACCCTCTTTTTATAGACTTTTTATTGATAAAACATTGAAGGTATTTGTACTTTCTATCTCTCTCCTTAATCTTTCCCATGCGACTGAATTGGTGATGACATAATTATTTATTGTGTTTTCATTAATTGATTGTGGGAGATATCCCTTTGTTGTTTCAACGACCTCTAAATGTAACATGGGAAATGATCTCCTAATTCCACTCTTGTTGATCATTAGTCTTGTTTCATGCAATCTCCTTTTCTTTATACATGTGACATGTTCTCCAAAATATTTTGCATGGGATATTTTGCCCTTTAGTTATGTGTCACCTATTTAAATTGGCCAATAAAGATAGTACTTGGCCTCTACCTTCTTTATTTAAAAGTTGCCTATTTACACTATAGTACATGGTCTAGCGTGTTTGCACATGCAAACTCTATTTGTATAGCCACTTCATTAAAACCTGCAATGCTTGGACCATAGTGATCCAAATTTTTCTTGATCATAGTAACTAGGTTGTGGAGGTGTGTGAACTTATAGTTTTTGTAGGTGGTGAATGGTTTGAGGCTTAGTAGTTTTATATGTGTTGAGCTCCTCTTATTTTATTGGATATGTCTCAAGTCTAGCTATTTAAAATTCTTCGTACATGTTTGCTCCTCACTTGTTATTAGCTCACTCATCTATCTGGTCATATGGCACTTGAGTATGTACTTTGTCCCTATGTGTTTCTAGCTCCATATCTTCTTTAGTAACAATGAAATCCCATTATATCTTAGCCTTGATTTTCAGAATATATTCCATGTGATGCATGTGGAAGGGTTTAGAAGGAACCTTCATTTTGGTCCCATAATGAATTTTGAGAAACATATGGGTCCAATCCAAGGAAAGGTACCCTCCCATATTTATAGTGAAATTGCAAGAGAGGCAAAGACCAAATGATATGGGTAGATAAATCACTACCACATCATGAATAATACTTACAATAAGTAAGGTATACAAAGAGAGTTGTAAGTCTTTGAGAAGATCGAGAATGAGGATTGAAGTCCCATCCAATTGCACTACTCCTTGCTTGATCAGTTCATAGGACAACTCCAATGCATCGGTCACCCTTTTAGGCATGACTAAGGTGCTTAACCCTAAGTTCACTAGGCAATTATGGATGATCTTGTCTCCGCATATGAGTGTAAGGTAGAATGGTTGTAGCTTGGGCTTGTTGGGACTAGGACTGAATATCTATAGAATGACCTACTCTTTTTATTCCCCAATAATATTTTGCTACTCCAAAGCTTGCTCCATCTACTTCATCTACTCTAAGAGGGTGAGGATATCCCATAATGGCATAGGTATAGTGGACCTCTTAAAGTGCTCCATCATGTTGAAATATTTTAATGGTTGGGTCTTTGATATTTTTTTAGTATCAACTATGGCCTGGGTCTCTCGATGTTGAAGTTGTATGCCTAGACCGAACCCGATACTAGCCATTTTGGTGTTGGTTGCTCTGGTGCTAGTACCCTTAGCCGGTCTTGATTTACCCATTAGTATTGATTAATATTTGGTCTTTTGACTTTAGGTACCATTTATTACTACTTTTGAACCTTTTCCATCACTCTTCTTTTGCTCCTTATGAAAACACTAGACTGGAACTGAGTTCGATCATCTGGTGGAGTGCTTGTCCATTTGAGTATGGCATATACCTCATCCTTGTCCCATGTTACTAAAGTTTTTTTATGCCCCAGTTCTAAAAATTGAGGGAATTTATGATGGTAGGATCTGGATAGTTAGGCTTGGTGTTTGGATAATATTATTCTAATATGTAGGCAAAGGAATTATGCAAGTCGCTTGCTAGAGCATCCCATAGTTTGGATAGTAGGAATCGAGATAGTAAAATGACCAACCATACATATCTCCTATATAATTATTTTGAACAGGGACCATACCCCTTACTATATTTGATGCCATTGGCTACATGGGGATGAAGACAAACACCATTTACCTCCTAAGATCTTGGGAAGGACCAAAATCTCTATTGGGTGGAGGTGGGTATCTTGGGTATCCATTCTATGGAGGTTAGTATCCTTGGTTGTCCTAATAGAAAGGGGGTCATGGGTGGTTATGGTATCCAAACCTCTAGAAGTTCTGCTAACGCTTTACATGGATCACATGCCCCTCATGGTGCTTTGCATTCTTTCTATTTTCAGGGATTGAGAGGTTAGGAAGGTAGTGGTAGTGGTAAATGGGGATGTTAGCATAGGGGCTTGATAAAAAATGGTGGTTGTCTAGAAAGAGGTTGGTTGTATGGTCCGAAGAGGCTGATATGGTAGTTAAAATTTTGAGAAAAAAGGTGTAGGTTGTCTAGGGGCTAACCTCCCAATTTGAATGAGATCTCTCTTAGCTTGAGTGGCTATCCCATAGGTCCCTTGTAATGAGTTGCCTCCCCTAGTTTTTACCATCATGGACAATAGTATGAGTGCAATATATTGTTCTCCAATGTTGTAGAGAGCATATATATTAACCATGTGTTAGAGATGCTCTATTTGGAGTCATTGCATCCTATTTGGTAAAATATGGTAGGGGTTTTAGAGCAAAGGTTGGGACCTTATTCTAGGTAGTTGGTGCTTTTGGTGGTTACAAGGAACCTCTATAGTCCTACGCCAAGAGCCTTATTTGGTTCGGGTTGACTATTGCAACCATATTCTATCGATGATTCCTTCGCTTGTTGCCAATATTGAGAGGGGAAAAATCAATTGAGGGTTTTCCCTTGTGATTTATCTTGTAGTGGGCCTTGAGCTCATGAAATAGTAGACTTGCTTCCTGTCACCCTAGCTAGGTTCCTTCCTTTTCCTTTATCATAGGAGTTTCCAAGTGGTGATTATTTAATTGGATAAAAGTCCCCACCATAAACTCAATCCACAATAGTAGTTTTTTCATGGTCTTCTTCTTGCAACAAAATCATAAGGTGAATCTTTTAGTGCTTCAACAAATTGAAGACCAAGGACTTCATCGAAACCTTAATCTAAATTCTAATCAAGGGATGGATTTTTATAGTCTGGGTCCCATCGAAAATTCTAGTTTAAACTATTGGGGGCCTGAGACAACCCCCATACCTTAGGCTCTACAACTCCTCATGGTTATGATGTTCTCTTCTTTTGAGTGGGTGTGTTTGGTGCCCTATGCCACATTTGGGGTGCCGATCCTAGGAAGTCTAGGGAGCATGGGACATGGCTCTTTTATATGACCTTAAATATTTTTTACCAAGGCTGGTTCCTTGACTTGATGTAATCTTTTGGCGCCCATCTTCCTTCTTATTCTAGCCTACTCTACTAGGTGTTTTGTCAAGAAAAAACAAAAAATAGAAAATAAAAAAATAACTAGGAATGAAAGTGTAGGAAAGTAAATATCTTTAGCCTAGCTAGCCTAGATATGGTTGGCAATATGTTGAGAGACTATAGTTCCCATTCTATGTTTCGATGGTATTAGTGAACACATGAACTAGCATGACAACAAAATTGAACATAGTCCCAACTATACAATGTTGCAAATCAAATGATTTCTCATGGAAGCTAGGATATAAAATACATAAGTAGTCACAATCCTCCATAGAAATCATATGAACCCTCAAACTAGGATCAGGATTTCATAGTATTCACAATTCCTTATATTCATATTAAAGCATATTTCAATCTTATACAATTGGAAGAGGCTCGACGACCCATACATACAATAGCCCAAGACTCGAGTCTAGAAAGGAAGGCAAAATAGAAAATGGAGGGAGAGCTAATACAAGCTAGATGATAGGCACAACAACAATTCAACCTCCTTCTCTTACCTTGAGTATAACTATTTATAATATTTACAACAAAATTTGAAATTCAAAATTCCCCCCAAAATGGGTATGAGCAAGAGTGTTGATGTTATTTTTTTTTGGTAGATCAGGGGGACTATGCTACATTTATTTTTGGGTAGTCTAGAGTTTATTAGGGGTTAAATCACCATAAATACCTCTATGGGTGTCATAATCCTCTTTTTAGAGGGGTCATTAATGCACTCACTTTTCCTTGTGAAGATCTGAGCTTTGGTATTGGCTTTGGTCAATAAGATTTCACCTTGGTGGTTGTGGTCTCATGCTTCCTTGTTTTCCAACCCATATTGGCAATGTCCCTTTTCTCATGTTAGTCCACTAGATCTTGGTAAAGGTTTGGGTTTATACCTCCCCTCTGTTGACCCGATTTCTCTGGTGGCTTCTATTCTTATGCTTCTAGTTAGCTCCTAGCCTGGTTGATGTTGCTTTTGATGTTGCCCTATTCATTCTAATGGATGATTATATTAAGACACATTTACGTATAATTCCACTTAACCTCATTTGATGGGTGTGATTTTGGTCCTTTATGGCTTTTCCATGCTCTTCTCACCCCTCACACCTCTGAGCCTTGAGGAGATTTGTATGTGAATCAACAAGATTTGTTGATCTTATTGATTCCTTACTTGAATCATCCAATCTCCATTATTCTTTCCCTTCAAGGTCCTTGGGTTTTCCCTTATGGGTATATTGCCTATACCTTTGAGAAGTTGTTCCTAGGTGTATGGGATGCTACAATCTATTTATTGAGGAAGGGTAGCTTGGTTCTAGGGTCTATCTATCATATTGGTAGACAAGTCCCAATAAACTAAGTTGTTAGAGGTCTCATCATCAATAAAACCCTTTTAGTCACCATCGAGAAGGTTTTAGGGTTCCTATGGATGATGGGATATGGCTTAGTCACTACCAAAAAGGTTGTAATCCTTTCCTTGATCTAGATGAATGACTTTACCTTGAGGTGAGGGAATTTTTGAGCATGCTATCAGTCTTTGGTGTAGACTATCCTTTTCTAGTGTATTTTTCAAATCATCTACTTGATATGTGGATGGAGCTTTAGGGTCCCTCAACTAAATAGTTTTGGTAGCAAATTTTAGTTATCATCCCAATAGGGTGGATACCTGACCCATTATAGTGAAATTTTCATTACAACATAAGTATAAAAAAAAATGAATTTAAACATCACTCACATTATAAATTCTATAACTTTAATTGACAAAGGCCAAAAAACATTGGATTTCTATTGATAGGCAACAATCATCATACAACATACGCAATATTGAAAACATTAAATAGCCAACCCTCTATTAGAGGTACATTGAGCTATTTATAAAATTATATTAAATTATGTTAGATCTTATCATTTCATAAAATCTGCTTGTAGGCCTAACAAGGGTGAGTGCAGGGAGTGGGCGTCACTTTCTAGCTTGGCCCTTTTCAACTATTTTGACTCTACTCATGCTAATGTGGTCGATATTTATTACTTACACAAACTTGATGGCCATATATCCTTTAGAGGTTTAAAGCACTATGGCAGTTTTAACTTTTTACCACTATGTTTTTTGTAGGGTTAGCTCAGCTAAGATCCTGACTCATTATGACAACTTTAATTTGGGTGATTGGTCGACACACACAAATCTGGTTGACATGGATAGGTTTGGGATCCTTTTTCTTAATGTTAGGGCTTGGAATCATGGCTAGGCTCCTTTGGGGCTTCATATATTAGGCCATTTCTCTTTCTACATTCAATTGACATTGGTTCTATGCAAGTCAGACTTGCTCTGATGTCAGGTTCTATGCCTTAAGCAATAATTTTGGTCATGTATCTCAACATAGGACTTTCCTTGCCCTTTTGATAATGTCAAATTATCAAAATTATGGTCCCTTTTTCATACTTAGCCAATTTTTGAATTCAATAAATGTCATACATTGAAATTTTCTTCCTCCCATGATGATATCATCATTTTAGAAGTTTGACCCTCCTTTAGACATCCAAATTTTGAGTTTGATATTGTTGTACAATACCAAACCCTTCTTCAATCATAATCTATCAGACACTAGGTTCTTCTTCCACCTATGCTAACATTGACATGTCTAAAGTCTAGCCCTCTCCCATGCCTTAGTGAAATTTAGAGTCCAATAATAAAGCAAAATTCTAAATACCAAATATCTTCACCTTTGTGATCGTGCCAATATTCTAGGAGTTTGGTGTAGCTATTGCCTTAGCCATATTTTAGGTTTAGCCTCTCCTTTGTCAAAATTTTTTGCTACCTTGGATGATGTCAAGAATTTCAAAAGTCTAGCTTTTTGCTTCTTCAGTTTAGGATCTAGCCTTAGCCTAGTTATGTATGACACTATGGAAAAACATTGAATTTTCTTACCTTAGCCGAATTCTAGATTCAATGAGATGTATTATGTATTTGATTACCTTACTTCTCTATGTCCTATTGTGCATTAAATTGTTGTAGCAAAATATTAATTTGAAAATCTTCTTATGCAAAAGTGATGCTTCCAACCAAGCTCCAAGGCTATTGCCTTGGTAGAAATTTAACAAAATTTTATCAAATTCAACGTGCTCTGCAAAGACCTATGAATGTGGTTGGTAATATCAAACCACAGTATTGGTACCTCTCAAGGGTTTTTTCTTGAAAAAATAAAGGACCTAGAGAGCCTTATCTATTAGGTGCAAGGTCAAAAAGAAGAAAAGAGAGCTAGAAGATAAATTGACATAAATTGAAGGTTTACGAGGCAGAAAATATTAAGGCTATAAGAGATAGAAGAACTATACAATGGGAAATCATGGAAGAAAATATGGAGATGTGAAGGGGGTGAATTTTATTTGTATTTGAAACAAGATAAGGTTCCAAAAGAAGAGAAGGTTGAGGTTTACATAAGGATGAATGATGGGGAGGTGAATGGGGAGAAGAAGGGTGTAGGAAAATGGGAAGCATAAATAGAAAGGGAAGGGAAATATGAGAAGAGGAAGAGAAAGGAGGGGAAGTGAAGATACTTGAATGAAAGTATCTCCAAAAAAATGAAACTCCTTTAAGCATAGTCCACCATAGCTAAAAATTACTTTAGGCCCAAGCAAGTGGCCTTAGGTAAATATTCCAAGCACTTGGGAATAGGGGCACTTTATTGCTCTTTGTTGCTTTCTTATTTATGAAATTATGTAGGTACCTTTATTTAGAATTGTAGATGACTTCCCAAATGGGTGTTTTTGAGGTGCTCATGGTTTTTTAGATAGGAAAAATCTAGAATAAGGTCCTAGCACCAAAGAGAACTCTCATGCATGATTCTTGTCTTGTTTTCTTTTCATAGCATATGTAGATGGTAGCAATATATAGAGTCTCAATTGGAATCAACTTTTTCATTAGAGTTGGCACTCTCCCATACCTAATGAAAATTACATTTCATGTATCTTGCACACATGCTTTCCTCTTTGCTTGGCCAATTGCCTTTTACCATAACAACCTTTCTCTTTTGGGATTTACATGCTTGCGTATATGATTTAAGTGCTATGGTATACAACAGATGACTTAGCAATTCATCTAATTTCTATCTTATTAATTTTTTGCACCATCTATCACTTATTGACTTTAGCAATATTGGTCCATCAATGCTCTAGCATTTTATTCTGATGCCATGCCAACATCATCCTTTCCATGTAGACACCTTGCATTTGCTTTCATCATCAAGGTACTAAGGTGTCAAACTTTAGGCTTCATATGTTCTTCTCTTATGATTGTGTGTCCTCTCCACAATTTTCCTAATCAACCATAACACATGGTATTGCTTGCAAAAGAAAAATCTAGCTAGACTATCCATTGGGCTATAAAGTTAAAAAGAATTAAAGTTGCAAGGTAGGGCAACTTAGGGAAATTATGGGGTAGATCTAATGTAGAATGAATAGGAGGAGGTATGGAGTAATTGAAAGAAAGAGGAAGGTACAAAAGGAATGAAATGAAAGGTGGTGGTAGGGGATGAAAAAGGGAATAGAGAAGAGGAAAAGATGAAAGAAGTAATACTTGAATGATGAAGAACTTTGAATTCCTCTCTAGTCTCATCTAGAATTTTATTGTTCACCTTTCCTTATCTATTACCTTTGACTTCAAACAAAAAAGGCAAAAGAAGCATCCCATTTTATTGAGGGGTTCTTTTGGAATTTGACTCTTATTGTCCCATGATATTGAGAGAAAATTCTATTTGGTTGAGTTAAAAGAGCATGCAAAGCTACATGCCTTGCAGGCTCCCACATATTAAGGGATTTTTTTTCCTTTTTTTCTTTTGTCCTTAGACTTCACTATTTTAGCATAATATTGGTATCTTTTCAAAATAGCAAAACTCAACTACCAAATGGGTGTGGTTGTTCTTGTTGGTTCTCATTGTAGGGCAAGAGGAGTGCAAACATTATCAAAGGATGAGCACCTATAGTGAACATCAAAATGGCTTTAGATAACGTCGATATTTCTATTAGATCACCATACATTATAGCGTCTACATTAGCTAACACCAAGAAGGATAAGATAAATTATTCTTCACCTCTAATGGTTTATCGATTTCCCATGACATAGGAATTTCTAGGCCCATATACAATTTTTGTTTGAGGTCATTCCTTGTGTACAATCATGTTCTCCTTATAACATCGACAAATTGCAAGCAATATAGAGCTCTAGAATAATCCGATCTTCACATATGAAACAATGTTGAAGGAGAATGCCTCCTTATATAGGCTCCTTAGTCTAGAGAGGCCATTGATCAACCTGATGGGTCTACCCTCCTTTTCTTCAGCTCAAATATTATCAACTTGAAAGAAAGAGCTTTCCTAATAAAATTTAATTAGCACCCCATATAATAAGATACTTTAACTCTCTAGATACTATGCATATTATCCATCTAGTGCTCTTTTCAAAGCCTTAGTTATGCTATTTAACTATCTATTTGACCAATTACTTTATTTTTAGCTATATGTATCTATAACCAACTTTATTTACTTGTCAACTATATATACAAAATTGTGGTATACCTCCCCATTCTAAGAGTGTTTGACTTTGTTTCTTCATCAAAATATATAGTGGCCTAAAAATATAGTGTTGAATTTATGCTTCTTTATTTGATTTTTATCTTGGAACATGTAGCTTATTTTGGTGAAATATTACCATGGGATTGACTTTGGGTAGGGTTTATTTTGAAGGTGTATCTAGTACATGGTATTGGGAATTAACATAGATGTTTCTCCTTGAGCATGTGATTAATTTGATATACTTCCCATATACATTGACTTGTGTGCCAGATCAATATATTTTGTTTCAAGAGTTCCAAGGCACATGAAAACCATTGTGTTGGGACGTAACTTGGAACATTCTTTGGTCATGTGTGACTCTTTTGGTAACTACCCCATAATTTTTGCATATTTTTGCTTAGACCTATGGCTTGCCATGCATTATAACTAATCATAGTTGGCCCTATGATTTTTTTTCTTTTCCAAGTTTGATAATATTACCACTTCATAGCTACTCAAGAAGAGCTTGTGCCAAATCAAATCTTGTTCACCTTTTGGCCAATCTATTACATCTACCTAGGAATGCTCCTTTATTTTTCCACCATATTTGTCGTTTTCTCTTCATACCTTCTGATGAGATAATGCTAGATCTTATTGCTATAAATTTGGATCAAAATTTGGGTGCAAGGGATAATCATGTGTATCATATGGTGCCATGTATCCCCCTAATTCTTCCAAAAATTCTTTTAACATGCACATCCTGAATAGTGGCAATAAGTCAACCACTACCACATATTGTACTATTGCAAGGTCCAACAACCTATACAATAATATTGGAACATATTTAACAACTCCTATTGTTTGGACTGACATTCCATTGCAATGTAGTGTTGTAGAATCAACCTTGACATAATTTAAGTTTATGGCATCATAGACTGCATGAGGCATGATTGTGATAGTAGCTTTTGGATCTATTATGTAGTTATGCAACATCCATCCTTCTAAGCACAAGGACAAATAAAAGGGTAGAGACTTAGTCTTACCCATATTGAGGGATGATCACCTATGTGTTAACTTGAAGTCTAAAAAGGAAATTCCACCAACTAATGAGCCCTTCAAAGCTAGTTTTATTAGAAATTTGAGTTATTTTATGTTGTCATTGATGTCACATGGATCACATTGAGTTTTTGTGGCCAAAGCATTTCATCAATAAGCATTTATGATATTTGGAGGGCATGGATATATATAGGGTTTTGTGAAAACCAAGGTAGGCAAAAAAAAGGTTTTATTTAAAACTATGGATGGCAGATTTGAAATGGGTTTTTCTTAAAACCCAGATTGGCTTTTTGTTTCATTGAAAAATGTGCCCCGGTGATGGAGATATTTATTTTTAAATATTTAGATGAAATTTTAATTTTAAAATTAAATATATTAATTTTAGCGCCGACTAAAGAAAGGAGGAAAGGATATATTAATTTATAGTGCCAAAGTCTAAAGAAAGAGGAAAGGTATATATATATATATATATGCCAACAAAATCTTAGACTTTAATAAGACCCCCAACACTTATTTTTTGAATGCATTCGATTGGGAAACGAATTGCGAAAAGAGAGATAAGTGTGACTTTGGTCTATTAAAAAATCGTTCGTAGAGTTTAATAAGACGCATAGGCATCTTTGGCCTAGCGGTTCGTGCATTGTGTGTTACGCAGAAGGTCTTGCGATCGAGCCCCTCCGTGGTTATTTGCTTTTTTGAAGCGCTCGAAGCGCTGTTAAGTTTTTCGAAGGGTACAAAAGTTTATGATATAAGTTTTTGTTCGTGTTCCTTTGGACAGGTGAGGGTGTGTGGCCCAACTACAGGTTGGTTGTGGTTAAGGCACTGAGTAAGGAGACATCACGAGATCGAATCCTGTCAAGGATAGGGGCAAGTTAATAATTATTTAATATATTTTATTTTTCTAAAGTTGCCCTAGGAGGAATAAGGGTTGTGATGCATGTTTAGAAAAAGAGAGAATTCTGGTGTTTCTCCTTTTGAAAGTATATCATATTATATATTGTTGGAAATTTTATTTCGAGGGCTATTTGATTAAATTGCTTAGAGGGAGAAATAAGGTGTATGCAAAGAGATATTTCTATTTTTGTAAAGGGTTTCAAAAGTGAAGGTTATTTTGTTCTTTTTCAAAAGTGATTAATTATTTCATGAGGGGACACATATTTTATTGAGTAGGAGTGATAAGGTGTTATTTGGATATTATTGTTGTGATATTAATAACGATCTCTAACCCTTGTTAAAAGTTGAAAAAGAAGTTTGTTGAGTAAGGCAGATTTAATGGACATCCAATAAGGCATCAAAAGGTATGAGCAATATTCTCCATTGACTTTGTTTATGGTGGTTTATTTCTAAAATATCATTGGAGAGAAAAGGATTGATTGTGGTTTCCTTTTCGAAAGTGGTTGGTTGAATGCTTCAAGGTTTTTTGGTTTGAGAGTTGTGTTTAAACCTTATTTTATAAGAATAGTTGTTGAATCCCATTGGTTATGCAAAGAACTTGAGTTAGAAAAGAACATGAGTATCATTGTTATGTGAGATTTGTGGTTGAGCATTGTTGGAAACATTTGAGTTGGTTGATACATGCTTGGACTAGGGTTTTGTGAGAAAGAGTTGTCCCTTGTGGTGATTGGTTGAGTTGAGTTGATTGAGCCTAGTCAAGTGATTGTGTGAGGTGATTGTTCAAGTCCCATGAAACAAACAATTCTATAACTCAGATTTGAGTTGAGATTGAGCTTTGAGATTAGAACATATTGAGTCTCTAACAATTCTCTTTATGCTTCTATAAGACTTGAGTTGAGTTGATATTGATTTGAGTTGAGATCATTGTGGATCATTTTTGTCATCCATTGTGGAGTGCATTGCCTTTCACTATTGAGTTCATCATTGAGCCTTGTCTTCATAAATTTGTGGATGATATTTGAGTGCTACTTAAGCATGATTGGTTGAGGCTTTGAGAAGGATTTTGGGATAGATTTGAGAAGGCTTGTCTTGTTGAGTAGATATTGAGCAAGTTCTTGGTGAGCTTGTTGAGCATATTTTGGGCAAGTTCTTAGTGAGCTTGCTAGAGCATTTTTGGGCAAGTTCTTGGTGAGCTTGCTAAAGCAGATCAATGGATTGCCTACCTAAGAAGATCAGTGTATTACCTAGCTTTGAGAAGATCAATGTAATCATTTGTATTGGGATAAAGATCCTTATTTATATGTGAAATATTATAAGGAGATTATCTTGTGGAGTACCCCACATTGGGGGAACCACGTTAAATCTTGTGTCTCAATTGTGTGTGTTGATTTGTGAACTTATTTACTATTGTTATCTATGTCATTAATGCACACTGTTATATTTGGTTATTGCAATTAAGGACACTAATTGATATTGGTTTGGAAATAAAGTAAAAAGTGGACACTATACTGTTCACCCCCACCTCTCAGTATAAGTTTGTGTTCTTCAAGTTTTACCAAATTTACATGTTTAGGAACCAACCCTCTTCTATCCTATTTACTTCTTTGAAAATACTACTTTTGGTGGTATCTGATAACTTGGTTTCCTTTTGTATTGATTGTTGGAACAATCTTTGATAGTTCTCCACCACCCCTTCTCTTTGTTTCCTTGTTATTTTTAGGTAATATAAATTTTGGTAAGCCTATTATCTTTGTTGATATATCTATAATGATTTCAAAATGGATTGATTTGCAAGTAAACCTAGCTTTTGCTTCTCTTGACGCTCTCTTTGTGAACATATTGTTACCTTTGACTCTTCCTGCTCCACTCTTTGCTTTATACCTTTCTTCTTCATTCCCATATTTTCCATCTTATGAATAAATGATGGTAAAGGGTCTAGTTAAATCTTACACCTAGATTGACTAGACAACATATAGAGGGTGTTTTAGTAGTGAAGTATTATTTTGGGTCAATCATCATGGCCACTTGTTCTCCTAATTCTTGAGATATAGTTGGGAAAAAATGAGGCTAGAAACTTTTATTGGTGTTACCATTGTGATGACCATAAAATGTTGAACACTCAAGCTTGAATGGACTAGGGAATTTTATTTGTTCTTGATTTTTGACAATGCCAAAATACTCTTTATTGAATTCACTAATGTGCATCACTTGGTCTCTTTAGGAAGATTCATTTTGAGGATATGCCTTAATTATTGCTTCATTATTCTATCATCCATAATATTGAGCTCATTGGTCAAGTGTTGAATCATCACTCTTAGTTCTTATATTGTATGGGATTTTGGGATGGTCACTGTAGGTACGTACCTTATTGGAGAGGGATTTGAAGGATATGGTTTGGGAAACATGTCTAGAAACAAAAATAATGGAGCCAAAAAAGGAACTTGTGAGTTTATCTGATGGATTTGAGGAGTATTTAACATGGTGACTCTAGGAGGGAGCTTTCCCACTGAGATGAGCATATTCTCTGCTATGATGGTCACTTGGAAAATTTGTGGAAATCCTTTTTCATTAAACTATTGGATCAAAAGGATTAGATCCAAGGTAAGAGCACAAAGGTAATAAATATAATCTTGGGCTTGAGATGATCTTATTTCTTGAGGGATCCAATTCCAAGTCATCCTAAATCAAATATTAAAACTAGTAATGCTCTCTTGCAGATTCCTTTGAATAAAGGAAAATTGAGTGAGTTGCAAGAAGGGGTATCCTAGATCATCAAACTCTAGTATGAGAGGTGTATCTAGGTTATTCCAATCCTTAATGCTCTTGTCATCTAAAGAATGATACCACTGTAACACTTTGCCTTAGAAAAACTAAGCAAGAAGTCTCACCATTACATCTTCAAAAATAATATTATAAATGATGGTCAAAGTAGCAATATCTTGGTAGTGCTCATAAGTCATATTCCTATTACCATCATAATAGGGCAAAACCTTCAACATGGCCTGGGATTTTCATGGAGATCTGGATGGTTAAGGGGTTTGACACTATTCTAAGCAAAATACATCTATCCAACCATTTAAGGCTTTGAGAAGAATGTACTATGATGTTTGTAGAATATTTATTCTAAGTAGTATGTAGTAATATTTCTTGGTCTATTGTCTTCTTATTATGCAATTTTGAAGTTGTTTTACCAATAGAGTTGCAAATTTCTCTAATTCTTGAATCAATGGAGTCGTTAGGTGAATATGCATTCTTTGCTTATGAGGTCAAAGACTATACACTAGAATCTTGAGTCCTGTAGGTAAATAAGACAAATATTGAGCAATGTGTCCATAGGACATGAGAAACTCTTGGTCAAAAATATTCCTAAGTGTATGATATGTGCCTAGAATCTCAACCAATATTGGAATAACTAGAGTCTCTTTTGATTCAGCATCTGAAGAAGGTTGGTTCCTTGTAAAGCTAATTAAATGAAATGGGTTTCAAGACTAAAGCAAGGGATGTAAGGGTTAAAAAAGAGTGTAATATTAGAGATTTAAAATAAATATGCCTATGATTCAACTAACAACAATGAGTTGTATTGCATAATAGTATTACACACACAATATAACTCAATGCCTAATAGATCAACTGGCATACAATCTTACAAATTATCATTTAAATTAATTCACATATATTTAAGCATTTCAAAAACTTAAATGAACAACAATCCAAATTTATTAGAATATCTTAACTCAATATACTATTCATGAAGCATAAATAAAAATACATTTAAACATCACTCACATTATAAATTCTACAAATTACTTGACAAAGGCCAAACAATATTGAATTTCTATTAATAGACAATAATTATAATACAACATACACAATATTGCAAACACTAAAGAGTTGACCCTCTATTAGAGGTATATTGATCTATTTATAATATTATATTACATTCATTAGCTCTAATCATTTCATGAAAACTACTTACAGGTCTAATAGGGGCAAGTGCAAGGAGTGGGCATCACTTTCTAGCTTGGCCCATTTCAACTATTTTGACTCTGCTCATGTTGATGTGGCCAGTATTAATTACTTACATGAACTTGATGGACACAAGTTCTTTAGAGGTTTGAAGCACTTTGGTGATTTTAGATTTTCACCACTATGTTTGTTATAGTGCCAACTTATTTAAGATCTCGACTCATTATGATAGCTTTGATTTAGATGACTGGTTGACACACATGAATCTAGTTGACATGGATAGGTCTGGGATCCTTTTATTTAATGTTGAGGCTTAAAATCATGGATATGCTCCTTTAGAGATCCATAGATTAGGCTAGGTCTATTTCTATGTTCAATTGAAATTGGTTCCATGCAAATCTGGATTGCTCTCATGTTGGGACTTATACCTTAAGAAAAATTTCAATTCTAGCCATGTATCTCAATGTCAAACTTTTCTTTCCCTCTTGATGATGTTAGATTCTAAAAAATCTGGTCTCTTTTTTATACTTAGCCAAATATTAAATCCAACAGATGTCAGACATAAAACTTTTCTTCTTCCCATGATGATGTCATCATTTTAGAAGTCTATCTCTATGTCTGAAACTACTACACAATGCTAAACACTTCCTTATTTAGTCATATTTTACTAGGAACTAGGTTCGTCTTCCACCTATGGTAATGTTGAAGTGTCAAAAGTTTGGCCCTCTCCCATGCCTTAGCAAAATTTAGAGTTTGGCAATAATGTGGAATGTTAGATACCAAATATCTTCACCTTTGTGATCACATCAATGTTCTAGGAGTTTGGCCTAGCTATTTCCTTACCCAAATTTTAGGTCCAACCTCTCCTGTGTCAAAATTTTTTGTTGCCTTGCATGACATCAACACTTTTAAAAGCTTGACCCCTTTCTTCTTCATGTCGGGCTCTAGCCTTAGCCTAGTTATGTTTGGCACTATAGCAAAACATCAAATTTTCCCACCTTAGAAAAATTTTAGGTACGATGGGATGTATTGTGTATTTGCCTACCTTACTTCACTTTGTCTTATCATGCATTAAATTCTAGAAAAATCTTAATCCACTAGTCTACTTATACAAAAGTGATACTTTTGGCCAAGCTTTGAGGCTATTGCCTTGGCATAAATTTAATAAAATTTCACCATAGTCAAAGTCCAACTTGCTCTGAAAATACCTATGAATGTGGGTGGTGAAATTGGCCCACAAGAACCATGATGAACAAATAAATAGTATGTATGAGGTTAGAGAGTGTAGCAAGATTGCTAAATTTGCACCAAAGGAGGAGAAAGTTGTAGACACAAAAAATTGACCCACTTTAGTGGGCAATCTTACTAGAGCCCTTTGGGAGACCTCTTAGACTTGTCTAATAAAAGGGTAAGGTTCCTTTCCCCCTGTTTTGTATGTTTTCTCTCTCTATGTGAATTCATGATTGGTCCCTAACGGGGCATGACTTCGGATGGCGAAGTCACGGTCAACCTTGATGGGGTACGATTTTGCCTTTTTAGGGTTTTTCTCAAGGAAACCCTAATTTTTTGAGTTTGGCATGTTTTACATTGGCCCTCCTTGGTTTTCCCACATTTCTTACCTTCAAATCCACTATATAAAGAGGGTTTGAATTCACTTTTCACACACGATCACACAATTTGACATTATACAAATTATTGATGATTTATTGCTCGCTAACAATTGATTTCTTGCATAAGTGTTCTTATTTGGTCTACATCCTTTTTCTACGTGCGCAAGCAATTTAATTTGAAGTTTGAATATTGATTGGATTTATGTTGCATTGATTGTTTATTGCTTCTGCTAGCTCTCGATGGATTGATGTCGAAGCCCTAAGGAGATATCGACCATTTAGGAGGTCTCAAACTCTTATGTCTGCTTCCTCGCACTCTACCAAGTGAAAGTGCTCTCCTGCACATTTGCTTTCATTTGTTGTATCTTAAATTTGTTGTTTTGCTTTAGTATGATATGTTTTGTCTCACTTCGGTGAAATCGTGCTCGATCTACTTGGGGCACGATTTCGCTTGTGCATTATCACGCTCGCCTATTTCGAGACGCGATCTCGCTTGAGAAAAATTTAGGGGTAAAATGCTATCCCAATTTTCATCATTGCATTCTAGGCTGCATTTAGAGCTTGATGTTACATTGTATTCTGTGATTCTATCATTCTACTCTACTGCATTGTATTATGTTTATTTTCTTCCAAAGGTCAATTTTCGCTATTATTTATCTAAGGTTAGATAAAAGGACCTAGGGGGATTGAATGCTACACCTCCAAGCACTATTGTAAAATGGCCTAAGCAAGCCCTCTAACACTAATTATATTTTTCAAGTGTTTGTTAAGTTGTCTTGTAGAAACAAGAATTATTGATAGCTTTGGACAAAAGAATAAAGATAAGGATAAATAATCGGATAAGTTAAGTACTCTGATTAGCCTTTAGGCTATTTTTTGAGTGTTTTATATTTCTGTTATAAACCCTAGATATAATATCATAGAAATATATCTAATTAATTTCTAGGCATTTGAAAGATAAATAGCATATAGTGTGCACTTAGGGTTAATTTTGTTTGTGCATTCTCTCTTGAGCCCTTTCTTAAAGGTTTTTTGTCTTAAAACCCTAGGTTAGAAAAAAATTTAAAGAAATATTCATACTAGGGTTAGCTCTTCTATTCTCGAATTCAATATTTTGCATTGTCCTTTATCTTTTATAGAATAGATTTAGAAAGGTCAGATTTATGTGTTTGTCTTGAATATCATACATCAAACATTCTTGAAAACCAGAGGACTTGGAGCAAGTCCTTAAACTATTCCTAGTGAACACTTACCCTAGCATCAAGTGTAGATAACAACATACCCCCGTGGTTCACCCCAAAGGCTTCTATCTTGTAGATCCAGCTTTTGGTAATTGTACGCGGTAGGGCAGTTTTCCCCCTCTACAAAAGCAAAGTGATTATTTTTGAATTTATTTATAGAATATACTATCAATGATGATGTGATCTATGAAAATCTAGCACACTCAATTGATGTAGCTAAAGTAGCAAATGAAACTAATACCATAAAATATGAAGGACCAATGAAGGTTCAAGATAACCTTGGTGAAGGGGTTGGAGAGAAAATAATCCATTGCAGGGATGACTAGGACCTAGTATTAAAAGTGACAACTTTCAAAATTTTCATGCAATACAAGGATGCCTTTGCATGGACATATAATTATTTAAAAGGGATTATATACCCAAATTATATATGCATTGGATTCAATTTATTATTGCACAACTACTAAGAAAAAGGTCATATAGGATGAATCCAAAGTATGTAGCCTTGGTCAATGTGGATATTCTTAAGATGTTGTATGCATGAATCATCTTCAAGGTTATGATGAGGGAGTGGGTGTCACCAATTATGATTTCATTGGAAATAGAAACCAAATCCACATATGTGTAGACTTTAGGAGCCTAAATATGATAACCATAAAGAATCCTTTTCCTATACCATTTACTGATTTATTTTTGGAGGTCACTGGACACAAAATATATTCATTCTTGGATGGATTTTCTAGCTATGATCAAATAAATATAGCCAAGGAGGATAAGTTGAAGATGACATTTATAGTAGAGAATGATATTTATGCATATAATAGAATACCATTCGGTTTATGCAATGCCCAACCACATTTCAAAGGATCATTTTGCACATTTTTTAATATATGTCCATAGGAAAATGTAAATTCTTCTTAGATTATTGGCCTTTTATGGAAGAAAAGACAAGCATTTGAAAGCATTAGAGGAATGCACATGGTTGTGCATGAATGTTTGATTATTTCTAAATCCAAACTAGTGTAAATTGATGGTTCCATATAGGAATCTATTGGGGCACATGGTGTGCAAATAGGGGTTGAAGACAAATCCTAACAAGATTAGAGTCATGACGATCATGGAGGAGCCATACAATATTAGTTTGAAGGGGTTGGTGTGATTTAGGAGATCCACATGGGAGAGATGAGTCAATAGCATTTTGGATCTTGATAGCTTTATAGAGAATGATGAGGATGATCCTATTCCTAGTTAGGATGATGCAAGTGTGATAGAGGAGTACCACCATTGGTACAAGGGAATTTAGCCATAGTGGGTTACTATGCCAAAGGGACAACCACCAAGGATGAGGTAATAGGTAGACCCAACTTTATGGAGTCACTTTTAGGAGGCACAAACAAGGTTGAGGCAAAGATAGACTGAGGTAAGGGTAGCCCCATCATAGGCACCAATAATAGTACTACCACTTCACATGTTCCCACCATTAGCTAGTGTGATAGACAATTTTGGAGATAGTAGATCACCTCATACTACCTTTGATGCAAAGAAAAAGGTCTTGCTATAGTGTTTAGTAGAGTTAGAGGTAGAGAGGGAGGAAATTGAAGGTCATATGACAAGTTGGGAGGTATCTTGTCATCTAGAGAAGGGTGAGAGAGAAATGGAGATTACTAAGATATGGAGGAAGAGGGATCATTTAACAAAGGTTAGGTACATGAAGTTGGATAAGTTGCATATGGAGAGGGATTCATTAGTGAAGGAAGTCACAATGATGACGTAGAATATTGAGATTTTACCCATTGAGTGAGATGTGACAATAAGATAAGCAATGATGATTAGAATGGAAATAAGAGATGACATGGTCAAAATGTTGCTTAACTAATTGTCACAAATGTAGAGATAGCTCAGGAAGATGACAAGGTAGTTGGGCAGGTTTAGAAGGATCTATGGTTAGTGTAGGGGGAGTTGCAGGTCACTTAACATGATTTTCAAGTAGAGACATAGTGGGCAATACGCTATAGGGAATATATTAGATATTGATACCTTTAGGTAGAAAATACCATCGCCTACTAGGACACAGAGTTAGACACATTCAAGATCTATGACCTAGGTATCCTAATGATTTGTGAGGATGCTACCATTGGTTAGAGGAGGAGAAGCACCTAACATTGGATCATAGTGTTAGAGGGAAGATACTAATGATATGCATCGATTTTGGGCTATATATTTTTATTTGTATCTAAAATGGTTGAGATTAATGAATATTTATGAGGCTCTAAAATGCCTCATTTGGTACAATTCTAAAACCTCTTTTTGTGTCACTTAACCTTGGATTAAACTATAGTTTGCATATATATTACAATCAAAGCATGGTAAATAGGGAAAATATAATGTACATTTAGATAGGGTATGTTTATGTTATTATAGGGGTATAATGCAATGCTTAGAACCTAATTAATAGGTCTTATGGCTTGGAAAACTATGATTGACACTTTGTAATATTAAATGCCAACTGACACCGAAGGAGCTACACTAAACTAGTACTACATGGAACACATTAAACTAGCACTAGAGGGGCAACCTTTCCCATGAGGCACTAGATGTTTTAGAAATAACAATGTAAGCAAGTAATTGGATGCGATGGTAACAATGCAAGTGTGGCATCGGATCCGATGACATCTGCTGCCAATGAGACCCAACAACAAATTACAACTTATAGATGTAGTGATTTTTGGAGGATTTGGAAAATCATGTTGGCTTCCTACAAAGTGGAGTAACATTCTTCAAGTATAACCATGGTTGATTATTTTTAAATCCTAACAAATAATCCTTGTTCAAAAAACCCAAAAAATTAACCAATTTTGGGAATGCATGTCAGTCAATTGACTTAATCGATTTTGGTAGCTAATTTAGTCACTAGTTGAGTTGCCATGATTGTATGTTCTAATAGAAAACAAAAGATGATAAATGGATATATATATTATAGAATGTTTTGAATTCAAAACTTTTGGAGAAGGGAGTTTTATTATTTTTGTAGCCTATTGGTGATATAGTGTGTGAGTTTGCTAATAATTTGTATATAGCCTTTAGAATCTCTCCTAAAAGTGAAGTATAATCAAGTCAAAATTCTAATAGATAGGCTTGTTGAATAAGAAGCTCAATTCAACTAGGAAAAAGAATATCTAGAAATAATTAGAGGAGCTAAAGCAAATAAATGAGACTGAGCAGTGACAAGGGATTAGGAACCTAGTTAAGGAGATTAATTATGCCTACTAGGATGAGATTGCTAACACCATAATAGTGCTCTCTCAGGTATTCAAATTTATTGGTGCTACCATAGTTTAGAGTGTATAGGTAAGCCAAGAAATTGGTCATAGCCCTGATGAAGCCTCCACAAATATTTTGAAGATAAAACTTATCAAGAAAATTTGGCCACTATGTCAAACTCTAAGTTGATGTCCATCAAAATTCAAGATAGAGAGGCAACAACCCAAAGATTAATTAATATCCTCTAGAAGGAATGGGTAGCATGGCAATGCAAAGCTCAAGTAGCTACCTTGATTACTACTACTAGGAATTTAGGAGTCACATCAATTCATTATTACAAAAAGACCTTTTCTCTCCATAGAATGAAAATGGTAGGTTCTCCTTGAAAAAGAATATTTATAACTATTGAGGCAATACAAGGAGGATTTTTCCCCTTTTGAAGCATGGTTAGATGCTCCTACGATGAGTGATTTAGCCTGGGTAATTAGACCATTGATAGAATCTAGGATTTAGGTACATAAGGATTTCAATTAAACTAGATATTTCTCCTATGAGGATCAATTAGAGCTCAAAGCAACAAACAATCACTTCAAGAAAATATAACACTCTTCAGAAGAGAAGGGGAGAAATTAAGCAAGCACTTGATAAATTACTTGATTAGTAATTATTTTTGCATTTTTTTTAGATTCTTTTATTCTTGACTCTACACCCAAGGATGAATACAACAATTTTAGGTTCTCGTTCAACAAACAAAAGGTCCCTGTAAGTTGCCAAAACTATAGTGAATGATCACTACACTTAGAAAAAAATTGCCCTAGGAGAATTTTGAAAACAAGACCAGAGCCAATACAAAACAAGGGAAAGGTGAATGAAAGAGGTGTAGGACAAATGTAGCCAAATTTTCTGATCAAAGGTTGACACCACTTTATAAAAATTCCAATCAAAAGTGGAAGAAAAAATCCAAATAAGGTCCTAGAGCCAATGATAACTCTCATGCATGATTCGTATCTCATATTTCTATTTATAGAATACATGGATGGTAGTAATAGTTGAAGTTTCAATTGGACTTAGATTTTTTGTCAAAATTGGCACTCTCCCATGCCTAATAAAAATTACACTTCATGTGCGTATCTTGTGCCAATTACCTTTTACCACCACAACCTTTCTCTTTTGGATTTTACATGATATAACTACTATGGCATACGACTGACTTAGCAAGTCAACTAATTTCTCTCTTATTGATTTTTTTTATGCCACTTGTCACTTATCAACTTTAGTGGTACCAATCCATTGATGCTTCAATATTTTATTTTGGCTCCATACCAACATTATCCTTTCCATGTGGATACCTTATGTTTGCTTTCATCATTAGGGTACTAAGGTGTCAAACTGAAAGCTTCCTACATATTTCTCTTATGCTTGTGTATCCTCCCCACAAATATCCTGATCAACCATGACACATGTTATTGTTTGTAAAAAAATATGCATTGAGAAGTACATTGCAAGGTGGGAGGAACTTAGGGAATTTATGAGGTAGAACTAATGTAGAATTAATAGGAGGTATGGAATGATTAAAATAAAGAGGAAAGTGTAGAAGGAATGATACAATAGGTGGTGGGAGAGGATGAAAAGGGAAATTTGGAAGAGGAAAGGATGAAAGAAACAATACCTAAACGATGAAGGACTTTGAATTCCTTCTGGTCTTAGCATTTTATTTCAGCACTCACTTCACATTTTTACCTTATTACTATTTTTTACTTTGATTTCTAACAACATGTAGACACCAAAATCTAGGAATTCACAAAGCCTCATTTGCACACCATATCACAAATCTTGCATAATAAAGTTATATTCCTAAGTCTAAACTTAGGCATATAAAATCCTGCACATTAATCTATTTTGTAGATTTATTAAATTTGGAAATCAGCCTAGGATACCCTACCTGGCCACTAGACATGTGTCCTAGCCACCTCACCAATATCCCTTACCACATCTCACACACCCATGTCCCCTTTGTCCCTTCACATGAGATATCCCTTACACCTCACTCCACTTGCAACCACATCACCCTAGTTAAGTTAGACACCTTGGGTGACTCACTCTAACTGCCCCCTCCATTTGATAGCCTTGGATTGTCACTTGGCAATCCTGGCTTACCATATCCCATTTTCCTCCAAAATCTTAAGGGGCCTATAAAGAAATATTTTCCCCACCAACCAAAGTAGGCTAAACACACATACCATCAGGCTACCGAAATAGCACCAAAATCTCACACACATCCCAAGGAGAACAAATATCTAAAGCCTTAGAGCCCCATTTTTTAGTCTTCAATCATTCATATGAAAGCACTCATCCATGGTTAAACAATCAAAACTACCCTTGTACAGTTTCCCCATCACTCATTCGTGGTTTACCAGTTCAAATCACACATCTACAGTTTCTCAGAGTTGAAAAAACATGACAAATCTAATCAATGAGTTTGATTTCAACAAGGCGTTTGGTTTTCATTTTCTCTATTTTCTACAAATTTTATTCGAGGGTTTCATTGCATGGTTTTTATTCTTGTATATAGGTTCTACTAAACCCCCATTTTCCTTTTCATATGTGTGCAGGAAACAGGTATCTTGGAGAGCTACTGAAGCTGGAGTGGTCCCCTCATTGGATATTCAGAAGCCCACTCACCCCTTTAAAGCTGTAGTTGAGGAGCGAAGAACACACAAGCTTGTTGAATATTTGGAAGACCCCCATTATCAAAGAATTGTATTTTAGAGAAGATATAAAGCATTGTAACATTACCCCCAACACATTTGGGGCAATTCAAAAATCATTGTAAAATCGGGAGGTTCAGGCTCCCCTGTATCAATATAAAAGATCAACTTTTGTAATATCTCTTTTCTGTATTGTATCTTTATTTGTGTTTAGTTATTTTGACTAAAAAAATGGTGATCATGGTGGTACCCCCTAAGGGTTATGTTTGTTTTTACCTTGCTATTATTTGATTACTAATCTATATTTTTCTATGGTTGCTGGTTCCTAGAAATCGATCGTGTGAAGATTGGAAATCGGGATCGATGGATCCAAATCCTATTCTAGTTTGGCCCTACACCTGAGAAACCATGAACGTATGGTTGTAGATTAGAGGAACCACACATTGGTGGTTGGACTTTTCTAGAACTGCACATTGATGGTTGGAGCATTGTGGAATCGCGGATCGATGATTGAATGCATTGGAAGGAGCAACAAAAGGATAACATGTATGTACACCTGAAACCCTCTTTCCTCTATTTTTAGCTTTAGAATTACATTTAGGATAAATAGGAGTCTTTGTCCCTATTTTCCATTGCTTGCATTTAGGTCTTAGGATAGGTATACTTAATTTCATAAAAAACTTTTACAAAAAAAAGAAGTCAAAAAATTTGTATTTTAGATTAGTTAGTAGAGCATGTGCATAGCCTACTTAGAAATAATCTAGGTATATTTGGTATTTTGAGACTATTCTACCTTGTGTTATATTTCTCAGTTGGAACCACGGATGTGCAGTTGGGAACATTCTAAAACGTACACATGCAATTGATTAACCACTTAAACACGGTTTACCAGACCTAACCGCCCACTAACAATTTGCCCTGATAACATAACCTTGTCAGATCTTGCTTGAAATTGGCTATTTTGGTCCCTGATCTATTTATTTGCCACTATATATTTCCTAATTTATACATTAGGTAATAAATAAAATCACATATGAGTTTTGCATTACACAATAATAAACAAAGCCATCACACACGCACATGAATGTTGGACAAGGTTGGACTTCACCACCAAACCCCAACATATTTACCCCATTACTTGGCCAAGGCTAGCTCCAAGAACCATTTAAGACATGGAAAATAACATGTATTCCTTTTTAAAGGGTGTATCGCTACCCATGGTGGACTGGGTGAGGACTGGTAGGACCTAGGCTCCCTCATCAGATTTGGGTTTCATATCCAAGTTTTGGTGGGTTTCACAACTTGGAATTCATCACCGAGTTAGTGTGTGAGACCGTATAGGTGAAATTCGTAGACTCATTTTAAGGCAAAGCATTTCCACATTAATTTTTATTTTTACCAACAACTTAAAAAATAAAAAACCTTTAAAAAAAAAATCAAACTTTGCGAAGACCTTGAGCAAAACTTGTTTGTTTGCTTTGCATGCTATTTTTCTTTTGTGATTTCATCACACATTCACACACATACATTTTTCATTTCATCCCATAATTAGCATATGGTAACAACCCATGGTCAGGCCATAAAGTTAGCCCTAGTTCAAAGTTAGTTGTCTCCCCCATGGATCCATCTCAGTCCTGTCAGACCCCTAACACTTCGGTGGTAGGGCAAGTTAGTGTAGTCCCTAATATGTCCTAGAACTTGAATACAAGGCCATATAGTAGTGCCCCTATTTAGTACATAGATGTTATGCAGAGGGCTACCCATACCTCCATTATTGAGACTCCTAGGAGTGAGCCACCTACATTGATGGATAGTCATGTCATGTATGTTGACACAAATTTCGTTAGGCTATACCTGAATGCAACTAGTATGGTCTTTCCATAATTACCACTACTTACCATTCCATAACACACCTTTCTTCCACCTCATTGGGAAGCCATCTTCTCACAACCACAATAATCAACCAAAATTTTCATGAATCCCCTTTTTGAACCAATTTCTACCACCCTATTTCATAATCAGCCATCATCATCTAACCATCAACCCTTCATTTTTCCAAACCAAAACATCACTTGCACCAATACCCTCTATGAATCCCATGTTAATGTGGCTTTACAAGTCCCTAAATCCATCCCATACACTACATCCATAGATCCCCTATCTCACAACATTCCCCATTCAGAAGCAATACATTTTTCCATGTACCCTCCACCTACATCCACTAACATGGTTGCCATGCAACCAACCCAACCATCCACCTCATACATGGTCATACCATCCTCATCTATGATTGCCATGTAATAAGCCTTCTTGCAATTACAATAAATGATCCTAGATAATGCTAATCGAATCATTAATTTTGATCCACATTATCAGTCATAGGGAGTTAACCAAAACCAACCATCCACATATCAATCCCATGCTTTCTTCACTCAAGATCCATATTAGGTGTTGCACTCCCCAACCACAACCATAGAAACCAATCCATTTCATTATATGTATGCTAACTCTCCAGTTCAGCATGCTATCATACTCCCATCACCTCATCACCATCAGACCCCTCATCAGTAGCCTTATCATAATTTATTTCATGCCAACATATTGCATCATTCAAACCCCAACAATAGTGCACATTACTACCAACAGTAGCAAACCAATCAAGGTTTTAATCCTCTATATGATCCTAAGTTCCAATTCTTGCAGAGTCGTATTGATAGCCTAGCCATGTAGACACATAGTATGCAATACCAGAAACCTACCTTGAGGCAGCTACTTAATCATCCAATTCATACTTCGGTACCATCATCACCATATTTGGTAGACTTTTAGATACCAAAGTTTGATAAATTTAAGTGGGATGAAGACCATCAAGAGCATGTGACTGGATTTATTAATGTGTGCTTCAAGATCAAGAACAACAATGCACTCATTCTCTATATATTTCCTCAGATGTTTGAGGGAGATGTCATGAATTGTTACAACCACTTACCACATCAAAATATTTACACTTTTGAGCAACTAGCGAACCAATTCCTGGAGTGGTTCTCCCTGAATGTTAGAAAGAAGACCACATTGACCGATTTGCTTAACTTACGATAATATGATGATGATTCGGTCTATGATTTTGGTAACTGTTGGAGGGCAGTCATGACCAAACTACAATTCTACCTCCCTATGATGGATTTAACCTGAATTTTCACAAGGTATTGTGCCAAGCCTATCTCCTTGCTATTATAGCTACAACAATATATAAAATTCTAAGAAGCACTTGCCCAAGGCCGAGTAATCGAAGATATCAAAATTCAAGAGGGCGAGATCAAACCCAAAAAGAAATAATGGAAAAATAAGAATCAAAAGGAGAATAACCACGACTAGTCTAAGGCCACTCAAGTTAATCAAGTAGTCTTGGGCTAACCTTCATAGCAAATCTAACAAGCCCAAGTCCAAGTACAACAATCCCAACAACAAAAAAATTATCAAGTGGTTCCACCCCCACAATAGTCGTAGAACCAAGCTCAACCTGCGAAGAGGAAACAATGTTATTTTAGGTCCAAATGCAATTACACCCCACTACTTGAACCATATTCACCAGTTTTTCAAAATTTGTATGTTGCACAGGCTTTCACATTGTTGGAAATGAATCCTCAAGATCCGAATAAGCCAAAACTGAAAAACTACAGAGATCATATATACTGCATATTTCATTGGTATAAAGGGCATGACATCAAGGCATGTAATGGGTTTAAAAATATTATGCAAGATTTATTAGAAGTAGGGAAGATCAAAGTTGACAATCCTTTAGCCCAACCTAATAAAAACCTTGGGATATATCAGACACCTTTGCCTCATCATGAGGTGAATCAAGAAATAGTAGGAACATCAAATTCTATAGTTCCTCCCAATCAATTTAATCATGTGTCACAACTATACCAAGGTTTTGTAGGGACCATAATTGTAGTCACCCATGGGCAAAGAAAAATTACTTGCACAGATGAGTCAACCCAAGCAGCGCCAACTCCTGTAGCACAACCTAGTGTGCCCATACAACTAGGCCCATCCATTCCACCTCCACCCATCCATACTCTAAATTCTTCACCTCGACCAATTATTACCATGAGAAGTTGGTTAACACAGATCTTGAGAATGGCGTCGGCCAAACTGTCAATATATGAGCTAATACAAAAATCTTCCCCATATCATGAGGATTTGATAGAAATTCTAAAGTTCATAAAAATATAAATGGAGGATCCTAATACCTTCAACACCTTTGTGGGGAGTGTCCAAAATTGCATGGAGCCATCAATATAATTTTATGACTTTGAGGAAAAAAGTGTATCATCGAAATTACCAGATCCTCCATTTCATATTTTCACCCATATTGATATAAAACCATTTAAGAGAGTGCTTATTGATCCCGCCCCCCCCCCCCCCCCCCCCCCCCCCCCCCCCCCCCCCTTTTTTCCCCCCCCCCCCCCCCCCCCCCCCCCCCCCCCCCCCCCCCCCCCCCCCCTCTTGTGTGTTCTTCCCCCCCCGTGGGGGGGGTGGTCCCCCCCCGGGCGGGGGGGGGGGGGACCCCCCCTCCCCTCCCCCCTCCCTCGGGGGGGGTGGTAAATTGTCCCCCCCCCCGCCCCCCCCCCCTCGGGGGGGGGGGGGGGGGGCCCCCCCCACCCCCCCCCCCTCTCTTTCTCCCGCCTCCCCGCCCCCCCCCGGCCTGCTCCCCCCCCCTTTTTTTTATTTCTTTTTTTTATATCTCTCTCCCACACCTCCCCTCCATCCACCCACATTTCAATTCAACCCCTCATCATCCAAACTGCCCCAACTAACAACTCTTCATCAAAAGTGCCCATCCCAAAGACCTTACCAATAGTAGATCCTACTTTTGCATCCCATAATGCCAAGCCAATTCAACCCTCATCCACCTCATTTCATTTTTCAACCACCCCCGATCACCTTGCTAATCAATCATCCACTTAATTAGCCACACCTTCCACTTCAAAAATACCATTTACATTTTTATCCCAACCAACTCCACCCACCACTAACAACCCCATCAATCCAAATCCACCTCAAACTTCACCATCCATTGTCTCGTAGACATGATCACCTATTCAAGAAGAACAATCACCTCCATCTAAGCCGTAAACCACCATAGAAGCACCCACATCAACAATTGAACCATCTACATCCTAGCCGATCCAAGTTGTAGTTCATCCCATCAATCCAAGTATTGATGAGTACATAATTGAGAGTATCACGTTGACACCACCTATCCAATCAGTTAGAGATTATGGTCACCCACGTGACCCATATTTAGCTATAGGTGCAGTGTACATAATGGGTTCTGAGTCTAATCGGATCAACTTTATATATGAGAGAGTGGATTACTCATCCAATCACCTCCTCCTAATGAGGAATCCAAACAAGATTTTTGTGCCAATCTAGAATATTTGTCCAACTTAGATTTTCCATTGCGATGTTTTCATAGGGTTAACTAGTAGGGATTCAACCTCGAATGACATGAATAGGATATGCATCACATCATTGAGCCTAAATATCGATAAGTACATGATAGCTATGGCTTAGGATATAGGCCATCTACCTCAAACTCTTCTTTCGAGCATACATTCCAATGACTCACTCTTGAGTTCAAAGAGGAGGATGAGGAGAGTGAAGTTGATGAAGATAGTGATGACAAGTATTTGGATCTTGACTTTGTAACTTATTTAAATGATACTTTTTTGGAGATTACATTACATAAATCTATGATCAATTACATTTTTTATTATTACATATCTGATTATGACTATGAGGAAGACTTGGAGGGGGAATTTGATGTCCTATATATCACCTTCGATGATTTTGAATATGCAGCTCCCATAGTGCCCATTGATGAGAAATATGAGTACTACATCAGAATGTTTCATATCCATCAACCCATATTTTGGTTTCTCCTTCCACAAGAACAACTTGAGCCAACATAAAAGCATTATATATACATGGCTTAATAAATTAAAAAACAAGAAAAATAACAAAAGATAAAAAAACATCTTCATACACATTGTATTTTCAAACATTCATCCATGCATGTCGCTTACATTACATAGATGCATTTTAGGAATTTTTTCATACCATTCATCATATTAGGGATCATTGGGTTAATTTTTATGATCGCTAGTCCACTCATGTCTTGTTGCATTAATCAGGGGCACTTTCCATAAAACATCACTTATCAATCCATCAATAGCAATAACTTGCAACTTTCCTTATAAGTGTTTTTAATCATTAAGGGGTTCACATAAAGTAGGATAGATATCGTATAATTATTAGCAATAATAATTATGTGGCCATTGACTATTTTGTGTGCACCTTTTAATTTTCAAAATCTTGAAAAAAACATTACACACCATATCAATCCATCAAAAAAATCCAAAAATTTTCAATCACTCAACCACTTCTAGTGTGTTGAACAACCTCAATTCAAAATCAAACAATCTTTAGAACCAATATATTGTTCCTAGTCAATCAAGTTTCCTCTTGGACCACACACATCAATACACATAAAAACATTGTGAACCTTGGGAATAATGAGGTTAAAAGTTGCTAATGCCATAAAGTGAAAGGTATCCCTTGTTCATCCAATTATGCACATGGTCTAAAATGCTAAGAGTTGACAAAAGGACAAGCTCCACCTTCATCCAAAAAAAAAATCCCTTGCTTCTCCTCAAATCAAGCAAGTATCCCCAAAAATAAAAAACAAACAAACAAGAAATAATCTCTTGCTCTTCCTCAAAACGAGCAACTATCCCGAAAAGTGTCCCAAAGCAATAAAAATTTCCTTGCTCCTCCTCAAAATAAGGAAGTATCTAGAATGCAATAAAAGCATTTGCTCCAACACAAAATGAGTAAACTCAAAATTAAAATTCCAAAATCCAATGCAATAAAATAAGGTAAAGGAGCTTGAATCCTTGGAACTCTTAGTATCTCAAAAATCGTGGGGTGATCCTCATTACAACAATGGATTGAATGAAACCCACTTGGCAATGGGGTATCCTTACGTGTGGTGTCATGTCTATCACATTAGTGACCTTATTTTGTAAAGACCTATGGATGCTCTTGAATGAGCTAGCTTATTGGCATAAGTTACAATTAATTAGTTTGACGTAGCTCATGATGTAAAATGAACAATCATTGCACACATAGTTGGTCCTTGAGGAATTTGAAACCACTAGGACAACCTTCGCATCATGAAGATTTGTGATATCAATACAAGTTTTTTTGAGATCACTAGGATGTTTGAGTCTTTACAAAACAACCATATATTATCTATCCAAACCATCTACTATCATTTACATTATTACATCTCATTATATATTTCATTCACAAATACCAATGTTAATGCCCCTGATTAAGTGACAAGAATACAATCGATCAAGCAAAAGTCTAAAGCATACCAAATGGTCATTAGAGCATAACATTCATCATCCATTCAATCTATCATCACATCATCTCATATGCATCCATACATGCAATAAAGCAAAAGCACAAAACAAGTCCAAATCAGTGCACAAGTCATTTCAAAAAAACAAAACACCAAAAACATTTTCATGCATTCTTCTCATACAAAAACATAAAAACACAAAAACATTCATGCATTCTTTAAAAAAAAAACCTCCAAAACAACCAAATGCATCATCATCATCATCATCATCATAATCGAATCCATCATCAACTCATCATCACCACATGCATAACATCATCATCATCAAATCATTAAGTGAACCTTATATCTAGTGAATAAGGAAATCCAACGACTGGAAATCCATTTAATTCAGTCGGATGGGTAGCTCACCATAAGGACACTCATTCAAACATTCAAAATTATCAAGTGTGGTATTAAATTAGCTAGGTCCCTCAATATTTGAGCATGGTTGTGTTTAACCTGATTTGCACAAGGTTATCCTTAAACCCTTTTCATTGGGTACAAAAGCGAAAACCAATCAATCACAATTTGGTAACAACCACAATCACTCGAGTATCAAATTCCTAGTGCACTGGTTCTGAAACACAGGAGCAACTAACAGTAGCGGGGCCCCCAAACTCACAAATATGGTTGGTGGTTTTACCACAGTATTTTGCACATCATCGAAACCAAAGGCAAATTCACAACAACACAAACAATCCCAAACTTTGGGCATCAAGTTGATATCAATGCCATACGTTTGCATACATCACAATCACATCATCTAATCATCCACCTCCTTTCATCATCCACATTTAGTTAATTGGCTTGTGGGTTTCATACTTTACCCATTCACCAATTGAAGGGGTAAGAAAACAAATCAAAATTTCATCAATTTTTTTCAAAAATCATTCATTCTTGTGCATCGAGAAGATTTGAGTCCATCCATTCATCCAATAAAGATAGGTGTCATTTTTTTTTGCACCGCATTGTGTTTTACACAACGTGGTACAAAAAGGGGTATCTATAGACACCAAAACCTAGGCATTCACAAAACCTCATTTGCACCCCACATCACAAATCCTACATAATAAATTTATATGCCTAAGTCTGAACTTAGGCATATAAAATCCTGCACATTAATCTATTTTCTAGATTTATTAAATCTAGAAAATCAACCTAGGATACCCTTCCTACCCACTAGACATGTGTCCTAGCCACCTCACCAACATCCCTTGCCACATCTCACAAACCCATGTCCCCTTTGTCCCTTCACATGGGACATACCTTACACCTCACTCCACTTGTAGCCACATCACCCTAGTTAAGTGAGACACCTTGGGTGACTCACTCTAATTACCCCCTCCATTTGGTAGCCCTAGATTACCACTTGGTAATCCTAGCTTGCCACCTCCTATTTCCCTCCAAAATCCTAAAGGTCCTATAAAGGCACCTTTGCCCCACAAACCAAATGAATATGAACACACATGCCATCAAGCTATCGAAATAGCACCAGGAGCTTGCATGCATCCCAAGGAGAACAAAGTTATAAAGCCCCATAGTCCCATTTTAGAGTATTCTAGCATTCAACCGAAACTGTTTGTTCATGGTTACATAGTCAAAATTGCCCTTGCATGGTTTCCCCACCATTCATATCTAGTTTACCAGTCCAAACCATGCATTCATGGTTTCTTAGAGCTATAAAAACATGACAAATCTTATCAGTGAGTTTGATTTCAACAAGGCATCTGGTTTTCATTTTCTCTATTTTTTGCAACTTTTATTTGAGGGTTTCATTGCATGGTTTTCATTCTTGTATACAAGTGCTACTAAACCCCGTTTGCCTTTTCATGTGTGTGTAGGAAACAAGTATCTTGGAGAGCTATTGAAGTTGGAGTGGTCCCCTCACTGGATATTCAGAAACCCACTCACCCCTTTGAAGATGTAGCTGAAGAGCAAAGAACACACAAGCTTGTTGAAGATTTGGAAGACCCCCATCATCAAAGCATTGTATTTCAAAGGAGAGATAAAGTATTGTAACATTGCCCTCAACACATTTGGGGTAATTAAAAATCATTGTTAAATCAAGAGGTTCAGGCTTCCTTGTATCAATATAAAAGATCAACTTTTATGATCTCTTTTTTCTATATTCTATCTTTGTTTGTGTTCAGTTATTTTGGCTACACAACAATAAATCAAAAAATGTGAAATATCCCCCTTTTGACTAAGGGGTTCTTTTGGAATTTGGATCTTCTTGTCCTATGATATTGAGAGAAATTTCTACTTGGTCGAGTTTAAAGAGCATACAAAACTACATGCCTTACATGCTCCCACAAATTGAGAGAAATTCCCCTCTTTTTTCCTATTTTTCTTTTGTTATTGGATTTTTTTATTTTGGCATAATTTTGGTTTCTTTTCAAAATAGCAAAACCCAACTACCAAAAGGGTGTGATTGTTCCTACTAGTCCTCATTATAGGGTAAGAGGAGTGCAAACATTATCAATAGAGGAGCATATTTAGTGAATATCGAGATGGTTTTAGCTAACACTAGGATTGCTACTGGGCACCATCCATTGAAGTGTTTACATTATCTAATATCGAGAAGACTAAAACAAACCATTCTTCAACCCTGATAGTTTACCGATTCCCCATGGCATAGGAATTTTTAGGCTCATATACAATTTTTGTTTGAGGTCATTCATTGTGCACATTCTTATTCTCCTTAAAACATCGACAATTTGCAAGTAATATAGAGCTCTAGAATGATATGATATTCATAGGTAATGCAATGCTAAAGGAGAATGCCTCCTTATGTAGGCTGCTCAATCTAAAGGGGTTGGCTCAGATTCTTTCCTTTTGTGAGAAATAGAATTCCAAATGTAATTTAATTAGTACCCCACATAATAAGATGCTTTAACTCTCTAGATCCTATGCATGTGATCCATCTAGTGCTCTTTTCAATATCTTATTTCTGTTATTTAGCTATATATTTGGCCAATTTCCTTATTTTTAGTTGTATTCACTCATAATCAACTTTATTTACTTGTTGACTATATACATAAAATTATGGCATGCCTCCCCATGCCACCGATGCTTGAATTTATTTCTTCATTATAATTCGTAGTGGCCTAACCATATAGTGTCAAATTTTTGCTTCTATCTTTGATTTCCGTCTTGGAACATGTAGCTTATTATGGTAAAACATTATCATGGGATCGACTCTAGGAAAAGTTTATTTTGAATGTGTATCTAACACATGGCATTAGGAACTAATGAAAGTATTTATCCTTAAGCATGTGATTCATTGGTCATCCTCCCTATCTTCATTGATCTATGTGCAAGATCAATATTCTTCATTTTAAGAGTTCCAAGGTACATGAAAACCATTATGCTGGGATATAACTTGGAACATTCTTCAGCTATGTGTGACTCTTCTGGTAACTTTCCCAAAAGTTTTAAGTGCTTTTTTTGAGACCTGTGACTTGTCATGCATTGTAACTACTCATAAATAGCCCTCAAATTTTATTACTTTTCCATGTTTGACAATATTACCACTTTGGGACTACTAAAGAAGAGCTTGTACCACATTAGCTCTTGTTTGTATTTTTGGCCAATCTATTACATCCACCTAGGAATGCTCCATGAATTTTTCCACCATATCTACATTTTGCTCTTCATACCTTCTGATGTGATAATTTTGGATCTTCTCACTATGAATCTAGACCAATTTTTGGGTGTAAGGGATAATCATATGAGTATGATCTAGTGCCATGTGCCCTAATTCTTCCAAAAATTGTTTACATTTTGAGTCCTAAAAGTTAAAATTATCATTGATTTCAAGAAATGAAGTCAACATTAATATCAAGGTTTTTCTTCAAGGAACAAAGTTGTCAAAGTTGTTATTTGATATCCAGGAAGAATCCCAAAGGATCCAGTGCAAAGTTAAAAAGGAGATATAATATATTTTATAAATTATTCAAATTCAATAAGAATTTAAATTTTATAAATAAATATTATTTACACCATGGAATGCAATGTAAAGGAAGGGTTTAAAAATTAAATCTTATAATTATAATTTATAAAATTTAAATTCTTTAGAATTTAAAATATTTATAAATTATAATTAATATTGATGTCATCCAATTTAATAAGGCACCTTGTATAAATTATAAAGTGTTTATAAAGGAGTCGATGTCATTGAAATAATTGAAGCGTCGATGTGTGAAGTCAATAGTGACTTTGTATATAAAAGGAGGCCACAAATACCTTTGCAATATAATACTCGATCGAATTATTGAAAGCGCAATAAAAAACATTAATTGTGAATTCGAAAGGTTTTTCAGGAAGAAGATGAAACAAGTGTTTTTCATCTCATGCATAAGAAGAAAAGTGAGTAAAGTGGGAGCCCCAATCAAAGGTGGACGTAGTGGTCCAGTGGTAGTGCACGTTATTTTTAAGGCGCTTGTGGGGAGACAAACCCGCATTCGAATCCCGTTGAGGAGTGTGCGGAGGAAGAATTTTTTGAGTTCTTCATAATTCAAAAGGTGCCAAAGGAAGGTATAAAGTGTGCAAAGGCCCTTTTGGTTCTAAATGTATGTTGGGCACATGTGGTTGAGGAGCTCACTACTAGGGCGTTTGCAAAGACATTGGTGAGGGGTTCGAAACCTACTAAGTGCAAGGTAATAATTTTATTATTATTTTTCAATTGCCTAAAGTTCAAATGTAATATTTGTTAGGAGTTATAAGGAGTATTAAGAAGTTTTGTTAGGAAAATGAAATAAGTGATAAGGAGGAATAAGGAGTGTTGGAAAATTACTATATGTTGGATTGAAATTTTAAAAGGGGAAGATATTATTTTGTGGAGCAATAAGGTGAAAATTAATTTGCCTTAAAATCTAGAAGGTCAAAATTAATTGTGGGTGTTAAAATTATTTTAGAGATTGTGGAGTTGATAAGGTGTAATTTTGATATCATTTTGCATTGTGTTTTGTTGAGGAAATTATTATCTTCTAACTCTTATTGAGATTGGCAAAGAAGTAATTGTGAGTGTGGCAGATTTGTGAGATCAACTCCTTGTCAAGCAAAAAGGTATGGGTAAATTCTTTCTTGGTTGAGTTGATTGATTGGCTTACTAGAAAATAAATTTTGGAGTGAAAATGATTTGATTAGGGTTTCCTTTTTGAAAGTGTTTGACTTAATGCTTCAAGGTTTTCTAGAATTAAGAGTTGTGATTAAAACCTTGTTTTATAAGCATTGTTGTTGACATTGGTTGTGTGAGCTGATTTGGGTTAAAGTTTTAATTTGGGGGGGGGGGGGGTTTGTGGGTGTTGGTTGGGGGGGGGGTTTTTTTGGGGGGGGGGGGGTGGAAATAGGGGGGGGGGAGAGAAGAGGGGGGAGGGGGGGGGGGAGAAATTGAGGGGGTGGGGGGGGGGGGGGGGGGGGGGCCAGAGGAGGGGGATAAAGAAAAAAAAACAAAAAAAAAAACAAAAAAAGGGGGGGGGGGGAGAAGGGAGAAAGAGAAAAAAGAAAAAAAAATAAAACACTCTATAAAGAAAAGAGGGAAAAAGAGAAGAGAGGGAGAGGGGAGAGAAAAAAAAACCTCCCACACACCCTAGCTGAAAGGAAGGGGGGGAGGAGGAGGAGAAGAAGGGGGGGGGGGGGGGGGGGGGGAGGGGGGGGGAGAGAAAAAAAAGGAGAAAGGAGAGGGAAAAGGGGGAAAAAAGAGAGAAGGAGAGGCGGCGGAGAGAGGGGAAGAGGGAGGGGGGAGGAGAGGAGGGGGGGGGGGGGAGGAGGGGGGGGGGGGGGGGGGAGGGGGGGAGGGAAGAAGGGGAAAGGAGAGGAGAAAGGGAAGAAGAGGGAGGGGGGAAACGAAAGAGGAAAGGGGCAAGAGGAGAAAGCGAGAGGAAACAAGAAGAGAGGAGAGAGAGGGGGACAAAACACAAACAACGGGGGGAGAAGAAAAGAGAGAAGAAGGGGGGGGGGGGGAGACCGAGAAAAGAAAAAAAAAAAAAAGCAAAAAAGGAGGAGAGAGGAGGGGGGGGGAAGGGAGGGAAAAGGAAAAGGAGAAGAAGAAGGGGAGAGAGAGGGGGAGGGGGGGGAGGGGGGGGGGGGAGAGAGAGGAGGGGAGACAACAGCAAGAACGACGGAGAGGGGGGAGGGGGGAGGGAGGGGGGAGAAGAAGAGGAGAGAAGGAGAAAAAAAGAAAGAGCGGAGGAAAAGGGGAAGCCCGAGAAAGAACAGACAGAGAAAAGCGAAAAACACGAGAAACAAACAAAAAAAAAGAAAAAAAAAAACAAAAAAAAAAAAAAAAAAAAAAAAAAAGAAAAAAAAAAAAAAAAAAAAACAAAAACCCCAAAAAAACCCACAAAAGAAAAGGGTAATATTAATAATATATATTAAATAAAAAAAAAAAAAAAAAAAAAAAAAAAAAACCCCAACCCAACACCCCCCCCCCCCCCCAGAGGAAAAAAAAAGAAAAAAAGAAAAAAAAAAAAAAAAAAAAGGAAAAAAAAAAAAAAAAGAGAAAGAAGAAAAAAAAGAAAAAAAAAAAAAAAAAAAAAAAAAAAAAAAAAAAAAAAAAAAAAAAAAAAAAAAAAAAGAAAAAAAAGAGAAAAGAAAAAGAAGGAAAAAGAAGAAAAAAAAAAAAAAGAGAAAAAAAAAAAAAAAAAAAAAAAACACCCCCACCCAAACCCCAACCACCACAACAAAAAGGGAGGGCAGAGGCGAGGAAGGGACGAAAAAAAAGAGAAAAAAAGAAAAAAAAAAAAAAAAGAAGAGAAAAGAGAGAGGAAAGAAAAGAAAAAAAAGGAAAAAACAAAAAAAAAAAAAAGAAAACAAAAAAAAAAAAAAAAAAAAAGAAAAAAAAAAAAAAAAAAAAAAAAAAAAAAAAAAAAAAAAAAAAAAAGGAGAAAAAAAAAAAAAGAAAAAAAAAAGAAAAAAAAAAAAAAAAAAAAAAAAAAAAAAAAAAAAAAAGAAAAAAAAAAAAAAAAAAAAAAAAAAAAAAAAAAAAAAAAAAAAAGAGAAAGAAGAAAGAAGAGAGGAAAAAAAAAAAAAAAAAAAAAAAAAAAAAAAAAAAAAAAAAAAAAAAAAGAATTAAAAAGGGAGAACTCGGGATTAAGGGTTCAAGCTCAAGAAGATGAAAAAGCAGAATCAAGGTTTTTAAAGGAACTCACCAACTTCAAAATCAAAGTTGAAGAGACAAGAAAAATTGAAGAAGGTATGGCCAAAAAATTAAAGACAAAAAATCTAGAGTGTGAAAGATTAGAGCGTGAGATAGTTTCACTAAGGATGGAAGTAAAAGGTTCTAAGGACAAGCTAAACAAGTTTGAGGAAAATTCAAATACTTTGGATAGGATTATCAATGCACAAAGGTCATCAGTCACCATAACAGGACTTAGTTCTAAATAAGAACAAGGGAAACATGAAGTAGAAAAAGAAGAGTCAAGATCAAACACTAGAAAAGAAGAAGCATAAAAAGAAGTAAGTAAAAGAGAGAGTGAGACTTATAAGGATAAGTTGGACAATAGAAAGTTCAACAAGGAAAGAAATAATGCACAAGTAAGAAACATATGGAACCGGAAATAGGTAGAAGAGACTAAGAGACCAATGGGGTCTAGGCAAGGTTTCTTCAGTAGAAGATGTTTTTCATGTCACAAGTTTGGGCACATGGCTTCACAATGTAGGACACATGAAAGACAGGAATATGGGAACATACAACTTTTCCATGGGTATTTCTATTCATGTAATCATTTTGGTCATAAGGAAATGAATTGTAGGGTTCATAACATAAGAGGATATGGCTTCACTAGGAGAAATCCTAAGACATTTGCACCTCCAAAGAATAATAACATTAAGTGTTATAAGTGTAATATTGATGGTCACACAACAAAGTGGTGTAGAGCAGATATTCCATAATCAAACAGGAACAAGAACATGAACATGGATATGAACAGGAACATGAATATGGATAAGAACATGGACATGGAAAGGAATATTCAAAGGAATCAGAAGGATCAGATAAGAAGGAAAGAGGACTTTCAAAAGGTTCAAAAAGGTATGATTTCAAAAGTATGGAAAAAGAAAGTTGAAAAAGAAAAGGAACATTGCATGATGGGAGTAGAGATACTCCCACCCCGGAATTAACCACCTTAACAGAAGGTGGGGGAGGGGCTAAGCTAAGAGGCTTATTCTTAGCCCCGAGCCCCAAAGGTGGCCCTTTTCCATTGATGTCAAAGGGGGAGAGATATTTTAGTATTGGGGAGAAATTTGATATTTGAGAGAGCATTGAGCCAGGGGGAGCAGCATAGAAGAAGAAGTCAAGTTTTTGGTAAAAAACAATTGGGTCTCAAAAATTGAGACATGAGTCCTAAAATTTAAAATTGTCATTGATGTCAATAAATGAAGTCAACATTAATATCAAGGTTTTTCGTCAAGGAACAAAGTTGTCAAAGTTGTTATTTGATAAAAGGATTCAGTGCAAAGTTGAAAAGGAGATATAATATTTTTTATAAATTATTTAAATTCAATAAGAATTTAAATTTTATAAATAAATATTATTTACACCATGGAATGCAATGTAAAGAAAGGGTTTAAAAATTAAATCTTATAATTATAATTTATAATGCTGACATCATCCAATTTAGTAAGGCACCTTGTATAAAGTTATAAAGTGTTTATAAAGGCGCCGACATCGTTGAAAGAATCGAAGCGCCGACATTTGAATTCAATAGTGACTTCGTATATAAAAGGAGGCCACAAAGACCTTTGCAATATAATCCTCGATTGAATTATTGAAAGCGCCATCAAAAACAATAATTGTGAATTCAAAAGGTTTATGAGGAAGAAGATGAAAAAAGTGTTTTTCGTCTCATGCAGAAGAAGAAAAATGAGTAAAGTGGGAGCCCCAATCAAAGTTGGACGCAGTGGTCCAGTGGTAGTGCACGTTCTTTTTAAGGTGCTTGTGGAGACGAACCCGTGTTCGAATCCCGTTGAGGCATGTACGGAGGAAGAAGTTTTTTATTTCTTCCTAATTCAAAAGGCATCAAAGGAAGGTATAAAGGGTGCAAAGGCCCTTTTGGTTCTAAACGTGCGTTGGCCGCATGTGGTTGAGGAGCCTGCGGCTAGGGCATTTGCAGAGGCGTTGGTGAGGGGTTCAAAACCCATGAAGTGCAAGGTAATAATTTTATTATTATTTTTCAATTGTCTAAAGTTCAAATTTAATATTTGTTAGGAGTTATAAGGAGTATTAAGAAGTTTTTTTAGGCAAATGAAATAAGTGATAAGGAGGAATAAGGAGTGTTAGAAAATTACTATATGTTGGATTGAAATTTTAAAAGGGGAAGATATTATTTTGTGGAGCAATAAGGTGAAAATTAATTTGCCTTAAAATCTAGAAGGTCAAAATTAATTGTGGGTGTTAAAATTATTTTAGAGATTGTGGAGTTGATAAGGTGTAATTTTGATATCATTTTGCATTGTGTTTTGTTGAGGAAATTATTATCTTCTAACTCTTATTGATATTGGCAAAGAAGTAATTGTGAGTGTGGCATATTTGTGAGATCAACTCCTTGTCAAGCAAAAAGGTATGGGCAAATTCTTTCTTGGTTGAGTTGATTGATTGGCTTACTAGAAAATAAAGTTTGGAGTGAAAAGGATTTGACTAGGGTTTCCTTTTTTAAAGTGTTTGACATAATGCTTCAAGGTTTTCTAGAATTAAGAGTTGTGATTAAAACCTTGTTTTATAAGAATTGTTGTTGAAGCCATTGGATTGTGTGAAGAACTTGAGCTAGGGTTTTGAAAAGAACATGAGTATCATTGTTATGTGAAGATTGAGTTATAAGCATTGTTGTTGAAATGAGTTGTTGGGCAAAGAACTTGAACTAGGGTTTGAAAATAACATGAGTATCATTGTTATGTGAAGATTGAGTTATAAGCATTGTTGTTGAAGTGAGTTGTTGGGCAAAGAACTTGAACTAGGGTTTGAAAAGAACATGAGTATCATTGTTATGTGAGATTTGTTGTTGAGCATTATTGGAAATATTTTTAGTTGAGTGAACATATGCTTGGACTAGGGTTTGTGAGCAAGGATTATTTCATTGAGTGATTGGTTGAGTAGATTTTGTTTAAGCCTAGTCAAATGGTTGTATAAAGTGATTGTTCAAGTTCCATAAAACAAACTATTCTACATTTTGATTTGAATTGTGAAAGTGATTGAGCATTGAGTATAGAACATATTGAGTCTCTAACAATTCTCTTTATGCTTCTATGATATTGAGAAAATTGTGAAAGTGATTGTGCATTGAGAGTAGAACATATTGAGTCTCTAACAATTCTCTTTATGCTTCTATGAGATTGGACAAGTTCTATGTGTGGACTTGTTAAGAATATTTGAGGCAAGTCTTTGAGGAGACTTGTGGACTGATTTTGTGTGAGCTTTTGTGGAAGCTTACAATACAAATTTGGTTAAGTTCTAGAGAGGACTTATTGAGAATATTTGAGCAAGTTCTAGAGAGGACTTGTTGAGAATATTTGGACAAGTTCTATGTGAGCTTGTTGAGCAGATTTGGACAGGTTCTGAGTGGACCTATTAAGCAAATTTGGACAGGTTCTGAGTGGACTTGTTGAGAAAATTTGAGCAGGTTTTGAGTGGACCTATTGAGCAGATTTGAGCAGGTTTTGAGTGAACCTATTGAGCAGATTTGAGTAGGTTCTGAGTGGACCTATTGATTAGATTTGTGCTAGACTAACTAGACTATGTTTAGTGCAGATTTGAGTGAGCTTGTTGAGAATATTATTGCTAGACCAACTAGACTATGTTTAGTGCAAATTTGAGTGAGCTTGTTGAGCAGACTTGTGCTAGACCGACTGGATTATGTTTAGTGCAGAGTTGAGAAAATTTGTGCTAGACTGACTAGACTATGTTTAGTGTATATTTGAGTGAGCGTGTTGAGAAGACTTGTGCTAGATTGAATGGACTATGTTTAGTGTAGATTTGAGATAGAGCTTTGGATGTGATAGATCAGAGAGGATAGTAGTCTCTAATGGATAGAAATCCATCAGCCAGGACAATGAGGATAGGTCTTTTGAGTGGGGATATGAGTCTTCAGTGGAGAGATATCCACAATCTAGTGTAGTGGAGGTAGTAGTATTCTAGTGGATCACCAGCTAGAGCAAAGGAGAAGGAATTCTCCTATGGATAGAGATCCACAAACCAGATTTAGGGGATCAACATCTCCTTTGGACAGAGGTCCATAAACATTGTAATAGGGAAAGGATTCCCAAGATATTGATTGAGAAAATTTAGTGAAATATTTTCTCTGTGGATGTAACCCACATTGGGTGAACCACGTTAAATTGGTGTCTCTATTATGTGTGATGATTTGTGCATTGCTTTGGTTATTGCTATTGATATTGCCATTGATTATATTGATTAATATTGTTTGGAAAAGAAAAGTAAAAAGTGGTCTTATATTGTTCACACCCCCTCTCATTATAAGCTTGTGTTATTCAAAAATTCTTGATAGGCACATTCTAAATAGTGGTGGCAAGTCAACCACTACCACATCTTGTTCTTAATTTTTGACAATGCCAAAATGTTCTTTATTTATTTCACTAATGTGCATCACTTGGTCTCTTGAGGAAGATTCACTTGAGGATATGCCTTAATTACTACTTGATAATTATCTCATCCCATAATATTGAGCTCATTGTTCAAGTGTTGAGTCATCGCTCTTTGTTCTTGTGCTATCTAGGATTTCAAAATGGTCATTACAAGTGCATGCTTTGTTGGAGAGGGATATGAAGGATATGGTTTGGGCAACATGTCCAACAACAAAAATGTAGAGTTAAATAATGATCTTGTGAGTTTATTTGATTGATTTTAGGGGTATCTAATATGGAGACTCTAGGAGGGAGCTTTCCCACTAATATGCGCACATTCTCTACTCTGATGGCCACTTGGAAACTTTGAAAAAAACTCTTTTTCGTTAAACTACTAGATTAGAAGGCTTAGGTTTGGGGTAAGAGAATGAAGATAATAAATGTAGGCTTGGCATTGGGATGACCTTATTTCTTGAGGGATCCTTTTCTAGGTCATCCTAAAAAAAATATTAAAATTAGTAATGCTCTCCTAAGGATTTCTTTGAATATAGGAAAATTGAATGAGCTACAAGAAGAGGTCTCTTAGGTCATCAAACTCTAGTATGAGAGGTGCATCTTGGTCAGTCCAAGATTTATTTCTCTTGTCCTCTAAATAAAAATTCCATTGCAATACTTTGCCTTAGATAGATCGAGCAAGTAGTCTCATCGTTACATCTTAAAAATTAATATTATAAATGGTGGTCAAACCAACAACATCTTGGAAGTACTCATAAGTTATCTTCCCATTACCATTATAATAGGGCAAAACCTTCAATGTGGTCTGGGGAATTTCATGGAGATCTAGAAGGTTAAGGGGTCAAGCACTATTCCAAGCTAAACAAATATGTTCAACGATGGCTTCGAGGATAATGTACTATGATGTTTGTATAATAATTATTTTGGATCATATGTAGTAAGTTATCTTATTCTTCAATCTTCTTATTATGCAATTTTGAAGCTCTTCTACCAGTGGAGTTGCCAATTTCTTTGGATTATTTGAGTCGCTAGGTGAATATGTATTCTCTACTTTTGATGTCAAGACTATTCACCATAATATTAAGACCTCCAGGTAAGTTAGATGAATATTGAGCAATTTTTCCCATTAGGTGTGCCAAAAAATATTGGTCCAAAATCTACCGAAGTGGATGAGATGTGCCTTGAATCTTGGCCAAGATTAGAAGACCCAGAATCTCTTCTAAGTCAACCTCCAAATAAGATCAGTTTATTGTAAGGCTAATTAAATAAAATGAATTTCAAGACTAAACCGACAAATGCAAGGGTTTAGAAAGAGTGAAGGGTTAGAGATTTGAAATAAATTTGGTTTGGATTTAGCTAACAAAAAAAAACTATATTGCATAAGAGTCTTACACACACAATATAATCCAATGCCTAACAAACCAACTAGACATACGATCTTGTAAAATATCATTTAAATCAATTCACATATATTTAAGCATTCTAGAAACATAAATGAACAATAATCCAAATTGCAATCTAGATTAATTAAAATTGCTTAATGAAATACAATATTCATGAAGCATAAACATAAATGCATTTAAACATCACTCACATTATAAATTCTACAATATTACTTGATAGAAGCCAAACAACATTGGATTTCTATTGATAGGCAACAATCATCATACAACATACATAATATTTCAAACACTAAAGAGTTGACCCTCTATTAGAGGTACATTGAGCTATTTATAAGATTACATTACATTCTATTAGCTCTAATTATTTCATGAAAATTGCTTACAAGCTCGACAAAGGTGAGTGTAGGGAGTGGGTATCACTTTCAAGATTGGCCCATTTCAATTGTTTTGACATTGTTCATGCTAATGTGGCTAGTCTTGATTACTTACAAAAACTTGGTGGCCACATGCCTTTTAGAGGTTTGAATCACTTTAGCAATTTTAAAATTTCACCACTAAATTTATTGCAGTGCCAATTCATCTAAAGTTTTGACTCATTATGATGGCTTTGATTTGGGCGGTTGGTTGACACGCACGAATCTGGTTGACATGGATAGGTCTAAGAGACTTTTACTTAATGTCAAGTATTCGAATCATGTCCTAGATCATTTTATGCTTCATATATTAGTCTAGTCCCTTTTTCATACTTAGCCATATTTTGAATCCAATAGATGTTGGACACCAGACTCTCCTTCCTCCCATGATGATATCATCATTTTAAAAGTCTAACCCTCCTTTAGGTTTAGCCAATATCTAAGTTTGGTGTTGTTGCATAATGCCAGACTCTTCCTCCTTTAGTTATATTTTATTAAAAATTGAGTTCTTCTTCCATATATGCTAATATTGATGTATCTAAAGTATGGACCTCTTCCATGCCATAGCAAAATTTAGAGTTTGAAAATAAAACAAAATGTCAAACACTAGACATATTCACCTTTGTGATTTCATCAAAATTTTAGGAGTCCATATTGGCTATTGCCTTAGACAATTTTTAGGTCTCGCCTCTCTTGTGCCAATATTTTCTTCTACCTTGGATGATGTCACCACTTTCAAAAGTTTGACCTCTTTCTTCTTAATTCCAAGCTATAGCCTTAGCCCAATTATGTGTGACACTATGGCAAAATACCAAATTTTTTTGCCTTAGCTAAATTTTAGATATGATAAGATGCATTGTGTATCTATTTGTCTTACTTCTCACTATCTTGTCGTGCTTTAAATTTTCATAGAAAAATATTAATCTGATAGTTTTCTTATGCAAAAGTGATGCTTTTGGACAAGCTCTAAGGCTAGTGCCTTAGCAAAAATTTAATAAGATATCATCAAATTCAAAGTTTGGCTTACTCTAAAAAGACCTATGAATGTAGGAGGTGATATCAATCCAAAATAACCATGATGAACAAAGAAAGAGTATGTATGAGGTCAATGAGTGTAGTCAGAATGTTAAATCTACACCAAAGAAGGAGAAAGAAAAGTAGACATTTTTTATTTTTTTTGCAGAATATACTATTGATGATGATGTGATCAATGAAAAGCCAACACATCCACTTGATATGGCTAAATCAGAAACTGAACCTAATACCATAAAATATAAAGGATCAAATATGGTTTAGGTTAACCTTTGTGAAGGAGATGAAGAGCAAAAATACATTATGGGGATGACTAGGAACCAATATTGAAAGCAATAACTTTAAAATCTTTATGCAATACAAGGATGTCTTCAAATGGAAGTATAAGGATTTGAAATAGAATCTACTTGAATTATATGTGCATTAGATTCAATTGATTCTAGGTGCACAACTATTGAGGAAAAGGTCATAGAGGATGAATCCAAAGTATGTGACCTTGGTCAATGTGGAGATATAAAAGATATTGGATGCAAGAATCATCTTCAAGGTTACAATGAGTGAGTGGATGTCACCAATTGAGACTACCTTGAAGAAGGAAACCAAATTTGCATGTGTAGAATTTAGGAGCCTAAACGCAATAACTATAAAGAATATACTAATTCATATTTGGAAATCGCCAGACAAAATATATTCATTCTTGGATGTATTTTTTGGTTATAATAAAATTAGTATAGCTAAGGAGGATAAGTTGAAGATGAAATTTGTAGTAGAGAATGACATTTATGCATATAATTCAATGTCATTCAATTTATGGAATGATCAACCACATTTCAAAGGATAATTTTACATATTTTTCAATAGATGTCCACATGAAAATTTAAATATTTCTTACCTAATTGGTCTTTGTATCGCAGAAAATATGAGCATTTAAAAGCACTAAATGAATGCATGTGATTATGCATGAATATTTGATTGTATTTAAATCCAAAGAAGTGCAAATTTATGGTTTCATATGGGAAGCTATTGGGGCACATGGTGTGAAAAGATAGATTGAAGATAGATCCTAACAAGATCATAATAATGGTGAGCATGGAGGAGCCATATGATATTAGTTTAGAGAGATTTTTGTGGTTTAGGAGACCCACATGAGAGAGAGGATTCAATACATATCTAGATCTTTATATCTTTGTAGAGAATTATGAAGATGATCCTATGATCAAGGATCCTATTTAGGATGATGCAGGTGTGACATAGAAGCACCAACATTGGTACAAGGGCATTTGGCCATAGTAGGTTATTATACCAAAGGATCAACTACCAAGGATGAGGTAAAAAGTAAACCCAACTTTATGGAGTCACTTTTAGGAGGCATGAACGAGGTTAAGGTAGAGATAGGCTGAGGGAAGGGTAACACCATCATAGGCACCAACAAAAATACTACCACTTCATATGTTGTTAACATTGGCTAGGTCGACAAACAACGTTGGAGCTAGTAGATCACTTCATACTCCCTTTTATGCAAAGCTAAAGGCCTTGTTATGGGAGGTAACTTGTCATCTAGAGGCTGCTGAGAGAGATAGGGAGATAATTGAGCTATAGAGTAAAATGGATCAATTAGCAAAGGTGAGGGATAGGACAATGGCTAAGCTAAATAAGGAGATGGATATATTAGTGGAGGAGGTCACAATGATGAGGTAGACTATTGAGAGTTTATCCACTGAGTGAGATGCAATAATAACACAAGCTATAGTGATAAGAATTACAAGAGGAGATGACATGGTCAAAATGTTACTTGACCAATTATCACAAGTATAGGGATATCTCAGGTAGGTGACAAGGTGGCTAGGATAGGTTCAAGGGGATTTGTGGTTAGTGCAAGGGAATTTGCAGGTCACTCAATGTGATTTGCAAGTAGAGACAAAGTGGGAATCATGTTATAGGGTATATATCATGTATTAGTGCCTTTAGGAAAGTGACTCCCATCGCCTGCTAGGACATAAACTCATATGTATTCAATATCTACAACTTGGGTATCCCATGATTGGTGAGGATGTTTCCATTGGATAGAGGAGGAGGAACACCCAACACTAGCTCATAGTGTTAGAGGGAATATACTAATAATCTACATCAATTTTGGGCTATATATCATTTTTTTATATTTGAAATGCTTGAGATTAATAAATATTTATGAGGCTCTAAAATACCTCATTTGGTACCATTTTTAAACCTCTTTTTATGCCACTTAACCTTGGATTAAACTATAGTTTATGTATATATTACAATCAAAGCATAGTAAATAAGGGAAATATAATGCAAATTTAGATAGGGTATGTTTATGTGATTATAGGAGTAGAATGCAATGCTTAGCACCTAATTAATAGGTCTTATGGCCTAGAAAAGTATGATTGGTAGTTTGTAATATTAAAGGTTTAAATAAAAATCAAAGGGGCTACACTATACTAGTACTATAGGAACCACATTAAACCAACACTAGAAGGGTAACCTTACCCAAAAGGCACAAGATGCAATGGAAGTAGCGCAAGTCTAGCACTAGATCCAATGACATCAACAACCAATGGGACCCAATGAAGAGTCACAACTAATGAATGCAATGGTTTTTGAAGGATTTGGTGAATCATGTCAGCTTCTTTTCAAGTGGAGTAACATTCTTCAGGCATAACCATGGTTGATTATTTTTAAATCCTAACAAAGAATAACTGCTCAAATAACCTAGCAAATCAACCAATTTTGGTAATACGCATTAGGAGTCCAACTTAACTAATTTTGGTAGCTAATTTAGTCACCGGTTGAGTTGTGATTATTTGTTCCAACTAAATGTTTACCATTTTCTTCTATCATTCATATGCATGTTTAGAAAATAAAATATTATAGATGGATATTTATTATAGAATATTTTGACTTCAAAACTTCTAGAGAAGGAATTTTTATTATTGTTGTAACCTACTCGTGATATAGTGTGTGATTTTGCTAACATTTTGTATGTACTTTGTTGGAAGTAAATAAGATAGTGGTGTAATTTCCTCTTAAGTGATATGTTAGATTATTCTTTCCACATTGCCATGAAGCAAGGGCCCACTCCAAAGCAAGGTGGAAAGCTTTTTATTCTTTTCTTTCTTTTTTGAGGTATGTTGTTTTGATTTTAATTCTTCTCATTCTTATTAGTATCTACTATCATATTTATCAAAGTAGAATTAGTAAGTTCTCGAGGAGATTAAAAATTGACATAAGATTAATTTTTTATTTACTTTCATAATTATGTGTTCACTTATGATAATTTAATTTTGTAAGTGTGTGCATTTCAATTCAACAAGCTTTCATTTATAATTGCATGTTTTCTTAGATGTGCAATTGAAATTTCTTTAATTCTACTAGTATGTTTCTATTTATTTTTGTAAGCATGGGTGTGAGTTTAGTTCTATCAACATAAGTCTACTTTATGAAATGAGTGTTATTTCCTATTGTTCATTTTCTTCAAGTGTGCTTAGGAATCCCGTACTAAAAACCTACCCGATAAAACCCTTCCTAGCGCATACAAGCTACAAATGCCACCCTATATTTTTATATTAACTAAAGTGATGCAATTTGGAGATTCATCAAATATATTGAGATCTATGATTTATTGATGATATGTGATGTGATTTGATGATGTTCATGATGTGATGTGATGTATGATTATTATTTAGTTTTTTTGTATGCATTCTTTTGAAGGTAATACAATTGATGATAATGATTACAAATTTACAATATATAGATTCATCCTTAGACATGAATTCGTGCTGAGAGGACTCAAAAAAGTTATGTTCATCCTTAAATAAGGACTTGAAGTTTGGATTCATAAAAAAGGACTTGTAAAATTGTTTCATATGTGATCATCGTGATAGGTCAGACAAGGCATTCTAGTTAATGGATAAATTTTGAAAAAATTGTAATATTTAATATATATTTTCTAATGTTGGCGAATGTGGATTAAAGTGTGATGATTTGTTATGTTTTCTCAATTTGGTTAAGTTTAACTTTTAGACAAATTCTAACAAAATTTAAAAATATTCTATGATAACGAAATTTATAATTAGTATTATTACTCTTATTTGTGTTGTTAAAATTGATCTTAAGAACATAATCCATAAAAGGATTATGAAAATACCATTCATTTTGTTATAGAGGTTGTTTGGGATATTGCAAGTACCTTCCAAGTGTTGCAAGTAGTGATAGAATGCATGTGTTACCTTTGTGAGTGAGGGCAAGGGCCTCCTAACAAGTGGATGTAATGATATTAAGAAGGAAGTCTTATCATAAGATGAAAGGCATCTTGTTTATACCATAAGGACAAAGGGTAGGATGCTTTTAAAGTTTGGTCATGCATGTCCTTTTGCAATATATGATGGAAGGATAATTTAATTGTGTTGAAAAAAGGTGAATTGTTTAGCATTGAAGGCAAAGTATTTTGTGTGGTCTTGTAATAATGGAGAAATAACTTGATGTAAACAAGTGTGAGTAGAGTGATTTATGGTGACTTCTATTGAACTAAAGGATTTACAAGTACATGGATCAACATGATTTTATTACTAACTTGATTAAAAGGAATGCTTTGACTAAAGACAAATAACTTGATCTAAAAAATTATTAAATAAGATGTTTTATAATTAAATAATGAACTTGACTTAATTTGATTGAATGAATAATGATTAGTTGTATTGGAGTTAGTGTATATTTAACTAGTCAATTAAGTTGATAGTCATGATAAAGTAAATTTATCATCATGATGTTTTAGGTGATTAACCTGGTGTAGAAATATGTTGGCTAAGGATTAATGATTATTTAAGTAATTTGAGTTTTAGCAAAGATTGAATTAACTCAAACGAGTAATTTGGCCTGGATTACCTTTAAAATGAGACATAAAAAAAACTTAAAGGAAATTTTATAAATTGATTATCTTTTAAGTGCAAACTTAAAGGACCTCTTTGTAACCGATTATCTTTAAGTGTGAACTTTAAGGATATTTTTGTAATTGATCACCTTTCAGTGTGACCTTAAAGGAAATTTTTTTAATTGATTACCTTTAAGTGTGACCTTAAAGGATATTTTTTTAACTGATTACCTTTAAGTGTGAACTTAAAGGACCTTTTTGTAATTTGATTACCTTTAAGTGTAACCTTAAACGATCATTTTTTAATCGATTACCTTTAAGTGTGAATGTAAAGGGGACCTTTTTAAAATTGATTACCTTTAAGTGTGAACTTAAAGGACCTTTATGGAACTGATTACCTTTATGTGTGACCTTAAAGGGTATTTTTGTAATTGATTACCTTTAAGTGTGAACTTAAAGGACCTTTCTATAATTGTTTGCCTTTAAGTGTAAACTTAAAGGATCTTATTGAAATTTATTGCCTTCAAATGTGAACTTAAAAAAACCTTTTTGGAATTGGTTGCCTTTATGTGTGAACTTAAAGGACATTTTTGGTAATTGATTATTTTTTTAATAAGTTTATTTACTTTAAATGGTTTTAATCTAATAGAAGGATGAGTAGATTGACTTGATTATTTTTATAACCGAATAATTGATTAATAAATTTAGAAAATGTCTATTTAATAAGATATTAGATTAATTAATGTATTTTAAGATAAAATTGAAAAGAAGAAAGATAATTTATATTTTTTTAACCTAATGGAATTGGTAGCCACCACGGTAATTCGTGCAACTTGCCCCTATAACCACTAAGTCGCATTCATGTTGAACCTTTTACACCACTGGGAACACATTGGAATACAAACAAGTGCCCAGTTCGGTGAGGCCCAAGATTTGAACCTTGGATGTCCATCCCCCTTATGGGGTTTCACCGAACCAATTGGTCTACACCTCGAACCTCAAGCTAATTTATAGTTATATGATGGACTTAACTTGAATTTTCTTTAAGCAAGGTGCTTAAAGGGATAATTTTGTTTGACTAATCTTTTGGTAAGGATAAAAAGGCCACTTTTGACTCGATCAACCTTTAGGAAAAGGCCTAAAGGGCACTATTTTGAATTGATTGACCTTTAGGCAAAGGCCTAAATGGCACTTTTTGAAAAATTAAGCTTTAGGAAAAGGCCTAAAGGGCACTTTTTGAATTGATTAAACTTTAGGCAAGGGCCTAAAGGGTACTTTTTTAAACAATTAACCTTTAGACAAATGCCTAATGGGTATTTTTTTGGATTGATTAACCTTTAGACAAAGGGCTGAAAATGCACTTTTTGAAATGATTAACCTTTTGATGAAGGGCCTAAAGGGTACTTTTTGGTTTATTTACCTTTAAACAGGTGGCCTAAAGGGCACTTTTTGAAATTGATTAACCTTTAGATGGAGGGCCTAAAGGGCACTTTTTGGAATTGATTAACCTTTAGACGAAGGTCCTAAAGAGACCTTTTTGAAATTGATTATCCTTTAGGTGGAGGGCCTAAAGAGGACTTTTTCAAATTAATTAACTTTTAGACAAAGAGCCTAAAGGGTACTTTTTTGAATTGATTAAAATTTATATGGAGGACCTAAAGGGAACTTTATAGATTTGATTAACCTTTAGATGGGAGGCCCAAAGGGAACTCTTTGAAATTGATTAATCTTTAAATAGGATGCCTAAAGGGCACCTTTTATAATTTATTAACCTGTAGATAAAGATCCTAAAGGATGATTTTTGATATTGATTAACCTTTAAATGAAGTGCCTAAAGGGTTCTTTATAAATTTGATTTGATTTACCTTGCATGGAAGTGTTAGATTACTTGTGTTTGATTGGCATGACAATGAGAGATGTAGCTAGTTGGCAGACATATTATTGCTTTTGTATTTTCCCCCACACATGAAGGTATTGGGTAGGGGAATAAATGATGAAATTGATTAGGTTATCATCATTTGTGGACTAGTGTAGTGCTAATCATGTAGCCATTGATGATATATAAGAAAGATATGTTGGATTGGGCTATCATCACCTATGGACTGTCATGGTGTTAATCATGCACCTAGTGATGAGATAAAATAAAGAGATGTTGAATTGGGCTATCATCACTTGTAGACTTTTGTGGTGTTAATATATGGTAATGAGACAAAATTAGTATGTGATTGGGCTATCATCACTATGAAATATCATAGTGTTTATCATGTAGCCCATGATGAGATGGAATAATATGGTTTTTACCATCAGTGCTATGAGGATGCCATAGTGTTCTTCATAGAGCTCAGAGTATGTGATAGATTATTCTCAGATATCTTATAAACCAGTGAAGAGAAGGAACTATATAGATCCATTACATGGCATGTCTACATAGCCCACCCCCTCATGAGTTTTTAAGGTGCTCAAAAGTATCAGTAATATTTGTGATGCTCGTAGTGTTCATCCAAAATAATGTGGTAGATGATACAAACTAGATGATTTTGAAGTGCTCCCTATACTCCTTTTTTACAAAAGTGAGGAATAAAAGATATCATTTAGTGTTTATTTTTGTACAAAAGGGTTATAAGGAACACATGAATAGTCAATAAAAGAATATAGAAATACAGAAGGATATAGAGATAAGTGATATCACTCTTGGTTCCTCAAGTATAATAGACCTTATGGGTCCATTGCCTAGCATCTCTATAAGAAATTATACACTTTCCAGGTAGTGGACCTTAGAACTTATAAGAAATTTAAGAGTGATAGGATGGTGATGCTTGAAGATTGTAGAATTAGCTGATTTTGAGACAAATTGATAAAGAGATATGGTTACAAAAACCTAAATTTGATCCACAAAGACGTGACTAGGGGGACCCACTTGCATCAGCCAGCTAGTGTAAGTGCAATGCAAAATGAACTATTCTTGACTAGGATTATTATTTGCATCATCATGGATTCTTGACTTGATATGCAACAAGTAGTCTAGGCATGTGCAAACAGGCCAATGTGAGATCAAGCAATCATACAAGTAGATGACCATGCAAGTAAGCAATGGTAGGAAAATAAATGTGACAAGTAGCTAATAAAAATTTATATGTAATATATTTTTAAATGCATTGTATTTATGGTTTATTTAATTTTTTTCTTATAAGTGTAGCTAGGTGGTAAGATCCTAAACCAAACTTAGTGGTGATTATAAATGGACATAGGCAATTGGGATTAAATTGACCTTCAATATTGGATTTGAAATTAGTATTTTTTAATTCTCTTTGAAAGCTAGATCACTAATTTCAAATAAAACAAATCATACCTTTTTATCATAGGCACACTTAAGCCTTTATTAATAGACCCATAGGTTTTCTAAGGTATGGATCCACTTTTCATCAAGTAGTTCCAACTGACTAAGATGGGTATGATGTATTTTTCATTGATAGAGTCATACTATAATAAAATACATAAGAAGGTACCTCCAACTAAAAGGGAAAGATGGATAAAGTACCATAGGCCAAGGCACAAGGTGTTGCAACAATGTGATTTCAAACACTAATGCAATAGGCCCATAAAGTAGGATAAAGCTATAGATGTCAATCCCAACCAATCTTGTTTATAATATTCTTAAGGATCTTGATTTGGGATTTGTTGGAAGATTTAGCTTAGCCATTATCTTACGAATAATAAGGTGTTGATCATTTGTGCTAGACTTTATGCTAAGTGTAGATTTTTAGGATATCCTTATTTTTGAAAGGCATCTCATTATTGGATATTAGTATGGAAGAGATGCCATATTAGAAGAGGATATGGTTAAGAATAAATTTTGAGATTTGGACTCTAATGCATGAGGTCAAAGACATTACTTTGACCCATTTGGTGAAATATTCAATTACTATGATATGCCTATCTAACAACATTAGATTTATCTTGCTAATAATATCCAATCCCCAAATAGAGAAGGGACAAGGGGAGGTCAAATATTGTAGGTCTTAGAAGAGTGCATAGATAATATTTCCATATTTTTGACACTTATTGAAATTTCTAGCATAGTCACAAGAGTCCTTCCTCATGGAGGGCCAATATTAACCCATCTAGAGAAGTTTCTTGGCAATGTCATGGATAGATTTTATTACATTATTTGGCATCTTGGAAGTACTTTGTAAATATTTGGTGTGGAGGATTCTTATAAATACTTGTTATTTAGTAATCATTAAAGGTTTGTCATTATTAGGGAGTCAATAAATATATTTCTCCTATGAGAAAATAAAGAGTCATATCTCCTGTGAATTTGAGGAGATGAAGAATTAGTTGAAGTTGAAATGTGAAGAGTATTTGTAAAGGCTATTAATAAGGGTAGCTTGTGAAGAAAATATAACAAGGAAGATATTACAGTACATCATTATATTGGAATACTTTGTTTATAATCTACAAGAATATAGTGAGTTTGTTTATTTGTTTGAATACTTGTGTATCTCATTTTTTATATATTGTGTGAGAACTTTAATCTTTTTTTTTTATTTGATTAAGAAAAAGTTTTTGAAAGAAACCGCAAACCTTTTACAAAGATAGGAACACTACAATATTCGGGAAGAATCTAAAGAGTAGAGAGAACCACAAAAACCTTACAAAAGGATTAGCCACATAGTGGCACCATAGCATCCCAATGAGACAACAAAAGAACACTAAATGAGCTAAGACATTCTATAGAATAGGCCTACCCTAGGAAACAAAGGCACCCATACATAAAGCCTAAAGGCTACAAACATCACCAACTTACATTGAGATATGAATAAAACTAAATAGCATCATCCCTTGATGTCACCTTCTCTAGCTTCCCTTTTATCCATAGATAAGGTAGTAGGATCCCCATTATCCCATCCCATAATTATTTAGCCTCTTTAGCACACAAGATGGTCATATTCAATGTGCCAATAGGGGAGTTCTAAAAATCCATTAACATATTTAAATGAGACTTCAAAATAATTGGAGTTTCTTTAGGCCTATCAATTATCACTTTTATCCTAGCTGTTAACCCATAGGAAAGCTTGGCTTTCTTTTTGGGAGGGGCCAAATCATCTGAGGTAGAGTCATCAATGTAGAAAAAATTCTTCTCAGCTTTGATATATTTTATCACCAATCATCTGGAGCACCTAGTACCCTCCTCACTTCCTCAAAATTTCTTAGAGGTTTTGGATGCATCATCCATACCCTTTGGAATCCATATCCCTTCATCATATGATGAAAAAAGGGTGATAGGAGTAGCTTTGAAAGCCTAGGAATTATTGGATTTAGATTTGGATGAAGTAGGGGATCTAGTGACAATAGGGATCATCACCGAGTTAGCCACAAAAGTGAGAACATCCTCTTCTAAGATATCCCTAAATTTTAAAATGTGATCAAAGATTAAATTTTCCAATCCATGATGGATGGGGTCCATCAATTCACCTTTTTTAACCTTTTGCATGGAGTTCTCCATAGATTTGAATAAAAAATAAGGGATGTTCAACAATATTTTTTGTTGCAACTTGTTTAGAAATATGAAATGATAACTCTTCAACAAGTCCTAGTTCTCATCCAACATGAAATACTACATTATTACTAGAGCCACTTTGTCCCAAGGTGACTTGATGGAAATTATTTGGTAACTATTTTTAATTTTTATCAACTCTTCCTCCTCATCCAAAAACAACTTTTTTTTCCTAGCAAGGGAATGCTTCTCCTTGTTATGACACACCCCATCTAGTGGAAGGCCAGTAACCTTGGTAATTAGCAAAATAGATATTTCAAATTCCAACTCCCCAATTTGCACCATCCCATTATGTTGGAAAATATGGCTATTACATCATTTGGTTATTTCATAATGTACCCTCATGGGTGTATATTTAGTTTAGGATTATATTAAGATTTATTTCTTTATTAATGTAATAGAATAAATGCACAAGTGTTAGAATGTGCAATTATGTAAATGTGCATGTAGTCCACATGTACATGAGTCTTAGGGTTGAGTGAGAGGCAAGTAACCTATCTTTCTATATAAAGGCCTCATTGTGAGTGATTGTGTGTGAGCAAGAGTAGTGCAAAGGTGTGAGTAGTAGTAGTCATAATGTAGCTCTTTTTTTTATCATGGAGGTGTTGTAAACTCCATGAGAGGAGCATTGTAATTTTCGTGAGCTTTTTATATGAGCATTTCTAGAGCATTGTATCAAGATTTCTATCATATTTTCATGCATGGTTTTTTTCTATTATCATAGTTGTATCATTGCATGTTTATTTCTATACTTGTGAATGCATTTTATTTATGTTTAAGTATCCAAAATCTAATAGTGTCATCATAGCCATGGTGGATCAAAGGAAAGCCACAAGTACTATTGTTGAGTATTTGCAAACGGATCATCCATAGTGTGCCATTGCATGCAAATATCATAGTGTGCTACTTTTTGATAGAAGTAGCTCTAGATAGAAGAATAGAAAATAGAGAAATCCACATGATAGATTTAGCTAGATTTTTTCCACAAGATTTGTAACGCTTGTGGAGACTAGAACTCAACACTATTCCACTAGATTGGAAATCCAACTAGTGAAGTTTATTTCTCATAGAGTCATAGAAATTTTATTATCTCTAATATTTTATTGCAAGAGAGAAAATAAGTTTTTAGGAGAACCATTTGGTTACTATCATCTAAGTTTTTCTTGTTGCAAAAAATTAACTCTCAGGTAGAGAAGAACTTCATATTCATTGTCTAAAAGTTGAAGTTACTTTCCTTGTACAGGGATTGATTCTTTGTTGCAAAAAAATAAGGATTGATAATTTGGAGGCCTAAGGAGAAAGTTCCTATTGAAATATTTTCATATTGAAGGCTCCTAGTTGAAAGATAGAGGAGAGAGCTAGTGGCCAAGGAAGCCACATTGAAGATTGTAAATCTAGGAAGGAGGTCCTAGAAAGAAGATCCCATTGAATAAATGAGGTCCTAGAAAGAAGACCCCATTGAAAAGAATATCGAAGAGACTCAAGGAGAAGAGTCCTAGAAAAATATTGGAGATTGGTGATCTCCATTGAATACTGAAAACTTTCGATCGAAGAAGAGGTCCATTGAAGGCCCTATTGAATAAAATATCCATTGAAGACTCTATTGAAGAAGAGGTCCATTGAAGGTCATATTGAAGAAGAAATTTTAGTACCAGCAGATTGAGGAGATCCTAGAAGAAGATATCATTTCCATAGTTGAATATTGAAGAGGTCAAGGAAGGTCTCATTGAATATTTAGAAGCTACAATATTGATAACCTTGGAGAGGTCTCAAGAAGAAGGCTTGGTGAGCCTCATTGAAGGAGTTCATATAAGGACTCATTGAAGAAATTACTACCAAATAAGAAACTAAGGAATTGGGACAATCATCGCCATCCAACGACAAGCCCAAAGGAGAAATTTTGGTAAGAAGATTATCAAATAAAAAAGGTAGTATTGAATAGATCTCAAGATTGATAGATTGTTTGAGGAGGAGATCTACTTTGAAGTCAAAATTTGGCAAGAGAAAAAATATAGAAGAACCACCAAATCTACAAGATTTGGGGGCCATCATTGAAGGAGGTTCTTGAGAAACATCTCAGCTATGATTTAGGGAGAATCCTACCAAATTTTTGGGATTCAAGGATAATATTTGATGGTATTGACTGCCTTACAATCTAGAAAAGTTTCAGATTTGAAGACAAAGAAAAAGGCAACATATTAACAACACTCAAAGCTGCAAAATATAGAGTTCATGGACAATGAAAAAGGCAACAAATCAAAGAAATTATAAGCAACAGTGAAGATTGCTTAGTGCTAAAAAATTTAGAAATTATGGGCAGCAGTGACTGCTAAAAATCAGATTCCATAAGTACAATCTAAAGGAGTTTTTGAGCCACCAAATTAGATTTTAGAGCAGTAAGTTGATAAAGTATTGAATTTGTAGAAAGGTGAGCAAAGAGTTGTTTTTAGACAGCATAGAAGAGAAGCAAAATCATCCAAAAAAAATGATAGCCATTGAGGTGACTTGAATCACCACCATATCCATCATCTACGAGAGGAAAAGGTATGCAACAATAAGGTGAAATAGTTCATTAGTTGAGCCTTCATATTTGGTTTTATATTAAATTTTATTAAGCACCATTTTTCAAAGGATCAAAATTTGCATAGAATTCCAAGTCTTAAAAATAGTGCAAAAGTTTTAGTTTACAAGGAGAAAACCTGCACATAGTAGAAAATAAAAGTTAGGTATATTTCAAGTGAAATAAATATAGCAACATTCTATTGCCTATTCTAAAGAAAAGAAGACTATAATTGCATAAGTTAGAATGTATATTAATACATTGAATAACTTGGAGTTATAAGTGAAAGAGTATCCAATCAAAGAAGGGATTTGCCAAAAATTGAAGGTAGCCATAACATCACCCTAGTTTAGCCTAAAACAAGTGGATAGAAGGTAGAATTTTTAGACGTTTAGTGAAGGAATTAAAGGCTAAATTCAGTAATAAAAAAATATCCATCAAGAAGGGTGACACTACCTCCAAAATTAGAGAAGAAAATCAGCAAAGTATAGTGAGAAAAGAACTCAATAGGAAGGGATAAATCCAAGGTTAAAGTGCTAGTTGAGTTTACAGTTCCAAGAGGTATTTGTGGATAGATTTGGAGAATTACAAAACATATTTTGAAGATACTCTTGGACAGCAAAAACAAAGGGCCAAAATAGCCAATTAAAGCCCACATTCTAAGCAGGGTAAAAGCAATTTTTTGAAGCATAGGGAGTAGTCATAGTGTACATTTTTGAGTCATACAAAGGACTCCAAAAGTGCTAGAAAAATAGTAGGTTTCATAGAAATAAAAGGTGCAAGAACTTCAAAAAAATAGCACTCAATAAAACCCTACAAAAGAGTCTCCAAAAAGCAATAGAAGGTCCCATTCAAAGAGGTTAAAATTTTGGATTGTTTGAGGTGTCAAAAGACACCAAAAGGAGTGTCATAAATCACTGAAGTTTCTACCTAGATATCAGACCTTCAAAATAAATAAGACAAGAAATAAAAACAATGATGGAGTTGAAGTCATAGAAGAGGCACCATCCCCATTGAAGAAAGCTACAAAATAGGTTTTCTCTCATCCAAGAGCACCATTGAAGGAATAACCAACATATTGTAAAAAAGAAACAGATGCACCAAGAAGAGTTTGCAAAAATAATACGTTGGAAAGCACCATAAAGCTTCAAGGGAGGTTAAAAAGCAAGTTAGAAATATTTTTCCACGTTGTAAAATAAGTCTGATCACCCATTATTTCAAGTGTAACATCCTCCAAGCAAGAATAGTACAAAGGAGTTTCATACTCCATAGTGTAACATCCCTCCAAGGTAGAATAATATGAAAGAGTGCTCAACAAAGGTGCATTAGACAAAATCAGTTTAAATATTCTCCATAAATGATCACCTAGCATGGAGGAAGGAGGTAATAGCTTTCATAACATCCATCAACCACAAAAGTATAAGGAATCAAGTGCCACCTATCATAGGTGTTGAAATAAGGAGTTATACCAAACATTTGCAAGATTGGAAGGAAAATATAAGCGTCACATGTCATGAGTGCTTTATAAGGTGTAAGAGCAAATATTTTCAAGAAGGATAGTAATACAAGTGCCACTTGGCACTCTCATCCCACATTACACCAAACAAATAAAGCATACACATACGTAGATATAAATAAGGAGAGCTAAAGGAGTATTAAATAGTGAAGAAAAGGTTGTTATTTTTTGAAGATACGTAGAAACCAAAAATGGGAGATGTCCACTCACAAGAGAAAGGTAGATTTGAAGAGAATTCAAGATTTACATAGAACACATGATAATAAAGGACATAATGAAGAATATTAGTGCACATATTCAGACACTTACAAAAAGGATAAAAAGGTACACAAGCAAGGTGAAAGGAAGAAGATTGAAGAACCATATTCAACCATTCCAAATAGCATTTACTCCAAACAACTTGCAAATAAAAAATCAGCATTACAGAGGTGAGAAATATTTGTTACTACATTGCAAGTTTGTTATTAAATTTTATTATATTTTCTAGATATATTAGTAATTAGGAGTTTTAAGGTGTTTAAAGACTTTCTAGAAAGATTATTGGCTGCATAGAAGAAAGAGGAAAAAAAACTTGAAGCATTCAAACCATTTTTCATCTGCTTCAAAAGAACACTTGCAAACTTCAAAACATAGAGAGATATAAGGAGTAGTAAACAAAATTTAGTTTGTATCTCTAAAAATTCTAATTAGGGAGATATAAGGAATCCTACTTCAAATCAAATTTTAAGAAGTTTAAAAACCAATTATTGCACCAAATCATAGTTATTAAAATATTGAATGCATTAAAATTTTTAGTTGGAAGATTAATTCAAAAGGACATAGAAGATATAACTAAAGATATTGAGCTCCAATATTTGAAATTTCTTTTTAAAAATTTTCTAGAAAAATAAAAGAAGTAGCTATATTTTTTTTTTGTAATTATTATAGTAGATTAAAAAAGGATTTTTATAGAGGATCCCAAAACCTTATGTACAAAATCAGCCTTGCATCATGCCTCCTGGCTTTATGTATAAGCCTATTACAGAAATCATAACCCCTAAAAAAACTTGATTACATAAGCAATGGGCCTAGGGCATCAATCCCTTGAAACTGAAAACCAAAACAGAAATCCCGCCCAGTGGTAACAGTAAGCATGAAACAATCCCTCTCAGCAGGAAACAAACAAATAAGAAAGAAAGTAGTTTTGGAGATCCCGCCCAGCAGGGAGTAGCCAAAAACCACCATCAAGAAGATCCCGCCCAGCAGGAAGCAAAGAAAAACCGTTACAATAAAATCCCGCCTCGTGGGAAGCAGTCAAAACCACCACAAACAGTCCCGCCTAGCGGGAAGCAACAAGGAAATCCCGCCATCCGGGAAACCCAGCAAAAAGAAAGGATCCCGCCTCGTGGGAAAACCGGCGGATTTTGCGGATCCCGCCCTATGGAGAAACCATCCCGCCCACCAGGAAAACATTCCGTTCAGCGAGAGCCATCCTGCAGGAAGCCGACAACCAGCACAGAGAGGATCCAACCCATCGAGAAGCGACCAGAGAGTTGCACCACAAGGAACCCGC